>JADLZL010006166.1:0-172077 GCA_015844335.1 Chrysopogon serrulatus | reverse complement strand
ATGGAGGACTTTGTGGCTGAATTCTACGAAGAGTGGAGTGGCAGGGCTTGAGGTTGAACAACCATGTTTTGAGCTTGTGTGAAGTGTGCAGTTGGCCAACCATTTCTCAACAACCCATGAAGAAGTTCGTCTACTTGACCTATTTTCTGCTGATGAAGTCCGGCAAATAAATAATGCAAAGCCTATCAGATGGGCTGAACAATCATACGGCCCTGTGATAAGCAGTCAACCCACTAGCAATTCCGTGGGCAGTACTTTGCCAAATCCATTAGGTCCTAAGATGGCACTGAATACAGTTGATTTATGGAAAATCTATTCAAACAGATGCCATGACATCTTGTTGCTGTTGTACTGAAATAATATTGCTACAATATATACCGATTACATCACCTGAAGGTTAACTGTTTTGCCATCATCACACATATACATATAATAAATTTATACATATGCAGAACTTCTATACTACATGTAAACAAAACAAATGAAGTACATAATAGCAGTGTATATATTGACTACAAAGAAAGAGACAAAACGAATACAAGAAATCTTGTTCCACAGCAGCAACAGCTTCCACCCACAGAGTGGCACGACGAAGAGTCCTGATTCTTTCATGTCTTTCTCTTCAGTCTCTCTCTGAGCCTTAAATTATTGGCAACAGCAGGCTCGGCACCATAGCTCCTCAGAGCTTGCTGGTCTTGTCTCTCTTGGTCAGCGTCACCTTGAGCCCGTGCTTCATGTACATGGTGAGCGCCATCTTGGGCGCGACGGGGTGGCCGTCGACGACGTGGACGCGGTAGCGGCGGAGGATGGAGGCGGCGGCGAACTTCATCTGGTAGTAGGCGAAGTCCTTGCCGAGGCACAGGCGTGGCCCGCCGTTGAAGGCGGTGAACTTGTAGGCGGACTCGCTCATGAAGCGGCCGTCCCGGAGCCAGCGCTCCGGCTTGTACTCGCGGCAGTCGTCGCCCCAGATGCTCTCCATCCGCCCCATGGAGTACATGGCGTAGATCACCTTGGTGCCCTTCTTCAGCACCGTCCCGTCAGGGAACACCTCGTCCTCCACCACCTGCCGTGTATTGCGTCAGTCTTGGAATTAGCTATTTTGCTAATTTGTTATCAACATATATAGCTATTTGCACATCAATACATATAATTAAGCTCCTCGATTTAGTTATCGTGATGACGTGATCAGAACGGATTTTTAGTGATTGTTGTTAAAACAGATGTTCTCAATAGCAGCCCATGTCTGAAAAAGGGACAGGGACTTATATGATAAGGTTACTTTTCTTAGCTAATATCTGATCGCTAAAAAGCACACTAACTTCAGTAGGGGGCAACACCATCAGATTCTTCCAAAAGAAAGAAGGAAAGAAAGTACAGTGATTTCTTTCTGTTAGACCAACTATGTGATGTTGAGGTGATCTGGTGCATCAATTAGCAACCTACTACTTACAAGGCAGTAGGAGTATATAGCTACTCTTAGATTTACTTGTTGCAAATCAGTAAATCACATTTACGAGTCTTAAGTTATTTCTCCCCAAGTGTTCATTTTCAAGAAAGGGTTAGTTATAAACTAGTAAGATGGGTGCAGCTACTGAACTACAGCTGAAAATTGGTCCTACAGGCGTCTTTGTCAGAACTTTCAAGTCTTCGCCGACAATATATACCCCAAAGAACATGTAGGCAACATCTAGATGACCAACTTGCAACCCATACTCCTACTCACGTTCTGTTTCATGGCACATCAACTTCAAGATGTGTTGGATCCAATCACAATCAGCCTATCATTAGTTCCGTGCATGATGCAGCTCGCCAGCTTCCAACTGTACAGGATCTGGTGCATGCTGTGGTAATATAATATATACTATAAGTGTAATAACACAGTGACAAGTCTCTATCAACTCATTTTTGGTACTATACTATTTATATAACACCCAACCCAAATACATCAAGAAATCAACCACAAATTTCCTCCTCCGGATATTGTTTTATTGTGTACTTCTCCTATATGTCAGATGCTTGATCTTTTGTTATGGTTCAGATGACAAGTAATTTTACCATTTTTTTGCTATGAAAAAAATTATCTTTTTGTCCGCTGTCCTTTTTAATTTACTAGTTTTTTATAGGCTTTTAATTGTTTTAGTTGATTTTGTAAGGTTGTTGTTGACTGAAATTCCAGGGACCCAAATATGGCAGCTCTCTTTATTGTGTTGCTGTAGGATGCAAATCCCTTTATTTGCAGCATTGGTGTTGGTGTCACGAGTTTACTGTGCCATGGATTCCAATCAAATTTCCTAGCAGGACAACCGGTTTATTATTTCGTTTCTTGTTTTGTGGTGCCCAGGGGAATTGGGCATTGGTGTCGGCATCTTCTACTTTTGCAATTCATGAAGGTTGCAACTTCTCCAACCTCGCATGCAGATAGAGCCATCTACTCACACACTTGGGGCTTGGCACTAGGACCAGTTAGTTTCACCGAACGACGACCACGGCAATCCAAGAGCGATACAAAATGTAGAACGCGTGCTCCTTTTATTTGGAATTATATAGCCACGCTTGTTTTCTAATGTAAACAAAATGTTTGTTCAGTTAAGTTCTCAAAAAATGCCTTAATAATTTATTATTGTGTACTGTAGTATATATATTATATAATCTAGTGTAGTATATCAAGCACACATGCATATGTCGATAAATAATACAGTAGATGTGATCCAACGTAGTATGGGCATGCATGGTTTCTTCTTTTTTCTTTTTTTTTGAGTAATAAGGCATGCATGGTTTCAGTGTGGGCGTGCTTGCATACTGTGCACATAGTCACGTACCTCCTTGTGGTCGACGGGGACGGAGGGGTAGAGGCGGAGTGCCTCGGAGAGCGCGGCGTGGAGGTACTCCATCCGCTTCACCTCCTCGGGCCTGAACACGAGCTCCTCCTCGGCGACCTCCCCGCCGGCCTCCTTCGTCCGCGCCGCCACGATCCCCTCGATCTCCTCCAGGATCCTGGCCTCCACGCCGGGGTTCCTGCCGAGCAGCCAGAAGAACCACGCGAGCGCCACCGACGAGGTGTCGCGGCCGGCCAGGATGAAGTTGACGCAGATGTCGCGGAGGAACTTGTCCGTGTACGGCCGCCCGTCCTCGTCGCGCATCTTGGTGAACACGGTGAGCAGGTCCGACTTGCTGCTGCCGCGCCCGGCGGCGTCGGCGTCCTCGGCGGCGAGCTCCTCCTTGCGCCTGCGGATCACGTCGTACGCGAACTCGTCGACGCCGGCGAGGGAGCGCTGGAGCACGCGCTCGTGCCCGACGCCGAGCGCGCGCATGGCGCGCCACACGGCGGTGGGCGTGATGAAGCGGATGGTGGTGGCCTCCGTGGCGTCCTCGAACGCGCGGGCGAAGGGGATCTCGGGGAGGCCCTGGCTGAGGCAGCCCGGGTCGACGCCGAAGGCGATCATGCAGACGTTGTCGAACGTGAGGCGGAGGAGCACGTCCTGGAGGTCGATGGCGCCGGCGGTGGCCTCGGCGTGCGCCAGCACGGGGAGCAGGCGGCGGTGCACGAGCTCCACGAGCGAGCTGGCGGTCAGGGCGCGGAACTCGGCGGAGTGGAACTCGAGGCTGGCCGCCTTCCGCTGCCGCCGCCACACCTCGTCGTCGGCGCCGAAGATGCCGTCGCCGAGGAGGTCGCGCACGGTGTCGCGGAAGTAGGGGCCCTTGGGGAAGCTCCCGAACCGGGCCTTGAGGAGGTGCTCCAGGTTGCGGGGGTCCGCGGTCACCACGCACTGGAGGTTGGTGAACCACGGCCCGCGGAACGTGAACGTGCCGCCGCGCGCCTTGAGGACGCCGGTGATCCACTCGTACATGTCGCCGCGGAGGCCGAGGAGCAGGGACGGGAGCATGCCGACGAGCGGCCACGTCGGCAAACCCTGCGTGCGCCGCTGCCGCAGCGAGTGGATGGCCACGAAGATGGACACGGCCACCAGCAGCTCCACCGTCTGCACCTCCGGGAGAAGGCTCGCCAGTCCGCCGCCGCCGGCACCGGCACCGGCCGCCGCCGCAGCAGCCGTGGTGTTCTGCGAGACGGCGGTGTCCATGGCGCTCATGGCGTTGGCGCAGGCTAGCTGCGTGCTGCTGGGCAAAGAAAGGTGGTGAACTGGTGGTGGTGTGCCTTGTCCTTGGCTTTTGTGTGTGTGCGCTAGCTGTGAGAGTTTGTGGAGAGGGTTCCTGCAATATATATAGGCGTGCGTGGTGCCTGTGTGATGCCGGTGTGGTTGCTGGCTTGATGGCAACAACATCCATACGGGCCGTTTCGATTTGGTGAGCCGAAAGTCTTGCAGGAACCAAACTAGCTAAAATGTAACGTCTGTAAACCCATTTCGTCACATGCATCGACGTGTCCTCCACGCTAACCACGGGGCGAAAACAGCTTCATTTTTTCTGCCGTTTGAGTGTCACCATTAGGTTTTTTTTGATAAAAGTGGCACCATTAGTTAGTAGTTAATATATGTGACCGTACGTGCATTATCCGTTCCTAATTATCCTATTATTAAAATATATATGGACATGTGACAAATCCTGCAACGAAACTCGAGATCCAACGCTCGACGAGACAACGCCGCGTGCCTTCTTTTTCTTTTCTTTATTTTTTCCTCCTATTTTTTCTCGTCTTTAGTTTTTTTTAATTACTTCTTTCTTTTTTTTTTCTTTTCTTTGCTCATACTTTCTATAATTATAAGTAAAATTCTGCTTAACTACACTCTTCAAAAATTATAATAAAATAAGTTAACTATGAAACTTATTCAAAAAATGTTAGAAAATTTTAGTAGCGTAAGTGCGTTCATAAGTTAAAATTTGGTAGATTAATTAAGTTTTTATATATGTTATTTTTTAAAAAAATATGCTTAATAATTAATTTTCAAAATTATCCAACAATTTTGATGAAGGTGTTGGATAGAGAAAAATATTGTTTCTTAAGAGAATTAGAGAGTATTTGAGATTGCTTTACTTTATTTTTTTATTTTGCTCCAATTGTCTTGCCAAATACCTCACGCTCCTAAAATTCCACTCCAATAGAAAAAAAATAGAGTTGGAGACAAACTCCATGTTTTTTAAGCACCCCAAATAAAAAGGGTACTCCAAGATTTAAACATGGAAATGGGAAAAAATAACAACCACTGCCATTGATTACACAATGTTCTACATAATGGTTCGCTAGTATGCCGGATTAACAACATTTAAGGGAACATTAGAAGTTTCCTGGTACTAAAACATTCTATTCATGGAGCTAGAGTCAGGCTACATGCCAAACGGGTCGATCAACTCTAACAACTACAAAGTGGATCTGCTTCATAGTGGAGTTGGTGGAGCAAAACGAAAAATAGAGCGGACTCATAAAGACCCTCATTTTCATGACCTTAAAATTTTGCTTCCTTCCTCGGCTCTTTTATCTTTTAAGGTACCTATTTGGCCAAAAATCTATCCTCATATGGCCCTTCTGTTAGTTTTGGGACTTAATGATGTTAAGTTAGGGCCAAAATGACAATTTTATCCCTAAGCGAAAATGGAGCTCAGTTTTTTATGTATTTGATTTTCAACAATATTTCGCAATGTGTACAAAATAATATGTTCCTTATTTTACGTAGTTATGATAACCTTAAGCCATGTGAAATATATAGTGCTCAAATCAAACACATACAAGCTGAACTCGTACTGATTCTTTTTTTTTTTTTTTTTGGTCCAAGGGTACAAGCTGAATTCGTACTGATTCATTTTTTATTTGTCCAAGTGCAAAATTCATTTTGCCGCTGACTTATAACACTTTTAAGTGCCAAAAATAATGGAAGGGCCAGCTTTTGGACCAAATAGGTATAAAGAACTAAAAGGGTCAAAGAAAGTGATTTTAGGGCCGAGAAAAAAAAAATAACTCTCTTTGTTTCTTCCCTTCCGGAGTCGCCAGAGCAAACAACGTGTCCAATCCTTGTGCCCTGTTGCCGTTCCCAGCGTGACCTTAACAGGGAGAGGCGAACTAGCAATCCTGGAGAGAAGCGCCGGCTCGTGGTCGTTGCGGGCGCAATTGACGTCGAGCGAGTACTGAACATACTTGCCACGCACCAAACGTTGCATGCGATCACTTATTTCGGGCTCTCTGTCTTCTTGATCGCAAAGGGGGGCACACGACGACGATCGCTTGCGACCCAGGGCACTACGTACCGTCGATCTGCCGTCGAATCGATCCCTATGCTTGAAACACGAGCCATAGGAAGGGAGCTTGTACGTACGTACCCATGCATGCCGGATGCTCGATCAGGCACGTACAATGAGCCCTTCGATCCCTTGATCTCTATGATCCATGGACGATCAGGCAGTGCATGACATGCAAGCCGCCATGCCCAGCTGTGTGCGTGGCGCGGTCTTGAGTCTCTGGACGGCAGCACAATGAGGCAAGTCTACCTACTCCTTGCACGTCTCTAAAGAATATTATTTTGGACATCGACACGACCTCAAAAAAAATAATTTTGACTGATAATTTTTGTTATAAAATATTTAGAAACTATAGTTAATAGATACTTTTATGAAACTATATTTTGAAATAAATCTATTTACATCACTTCTATATTTTCAAACTCAACTAAAAAATTATTTATAGTCAAAGTTAAAATATTTCACTTAAGATAACCTTAAAACGACATTCTTTGGGGACGTGGAGGGAGTAAAATAATCCTACTTTGTATTTGGGTGGCCTCACCGACTTTGGTACTAATTTTTTGTTGTTTTCTTTAGTAGCACTACCTAAAATAATTGGCCTCTAATCCATCCTACCAGAAAATGACATGTGGGACCTACGTACCATTCTCTCTTGTACTCTTCTCCATGTACAAACTCTCTTTCATGTACTCTTCTCCATGGGCGGCGACAGCACAAGGTAGTTGGCGTCGAGTGGGGTTTGGGCCGGACAGATGTGGACGGAGATTGCGGGAAACCTCGTGGACGGCGTTGGATAGCGCGGCGGCGCTTGAGCGGACGAAGGCGCACAAGGTGCCATGGGGACCACACCCTACCGAGTGTGCACGACATGGCGGCACTTAGATAGACGGAAGCGCATGGGGTGGCCGGTGGCGGGGGACGGATGGGAAGCACATATGGCGGGGATTGGGACCGGTTAGGGTGGAAGCATCCATGGTTACAGGGACCCTCCCAGCCAGGTGATGGAAGCCGTTGGTGGAGGCCACACAAGTCAAGCGAGGGAGGAGACAGACAGGTGGTCTCAAATTTGCATTTTGGAGTAAAGTGCGAATAGGAATGAGTAGTGAGGAGAAAAGAAGAGAGCCCAACAAATCTATGCTATCTAGTAGGGGTCTGCTGAAGTTGATTTTTTTTGTCAACACCTACCCTATTAGAAGATCTAGTAGAAGGTGTTGATGCTCCGATGCCTATTACTCTGGACATCCATCCAGTCAATACTCTTTAACTAGATCACTAAAAATGGAAGCATTCAAGAGGGACTGCACTACTACCACCTACCTAAAGGGATGGAAGGTCTAATGGGAGGTGTTGATGCTTTGATGTCTATTACTTCGATATTCATCTGGCTAAAACTCTTTACCCAGAATCACTAAAAATGGAGGCATTCAAGAGGAGCCGTACTGTAAAAAAAAAAAAGAAAAGGTTATTGGCCGAGCAGAGTACTAGTGAGATAAAAAGCAACGGATACGCACGTAGTACTCCGCACATGTGAGCGTGCAGTGACTAATATAGCACTAAAAAAGCGTTCACGCATTTGGCCAAGTGGAAAAGTGGACATTTGTACATGCTAATCATGACTATGACATGCTCATCTTTTAATATGGTTATTGAACCAACCAACTTTAAAGTTTAGGCGTCCTCTCTTTAATTTGGACTTAATAACCGATATTAATAGAGGCAACACTGTTGCTGAAATCGCCAGCCCACGCACACCATGACTGAAAAATTCAAATACCTCAACTGCTTTTTGTATCTTATGCTCATTTTTTTTAATATGGTTACTAAACCAACCAGCTTCAAAGTTTGGGCGTCCTCTCTTTAATTTGGACTTAATAAGCGATACTAATAAGAGGCAACACTGTTGCTGAAATCGCCAGCCCACGCATTCCTGACTGAAAAACTCAAATATAGCTCAACTGCTTTTCGTATCTTTTCAAGCAGCATATTAAACCGCTGAAAGTTTTTATTTATCGATCTTTTTTTTGAGAACGTATCAGTTGGCACATGTTTTATTTATAAAAATAAATATGATTTATGAATTTTAATGACTTTAAATAAAAGAACTTAAAGTAGAATGTTGTAGATCCTATTGTTATAATATAAGTTTCTGAGAAAGGTAAATTTTCAGGTGACAGGTCCAACACTAAGAACATCTCCAAGAGATTAGTAACTTTGTTCTCTTTGCAAATTTTTTTAACCTGAACTCTTGTAGCACTTTCATTTGTGTTTGATAAATATTGTCCAATCGTGGATCAGCTAGGCTCAAAAGATTCGTCTCGCGATTTACAACCAAACTGTGTAATTACTTTTTTTACTAATATTTAATGCTCCATGTATGCGGGTAAAATGATGTGATCGAGAGAGAGTGAAAAAATTTAGAATTTGAGGGGGGGAGTGAACAATGTCTAAAACCATATTCTAAATTTTATGATTTCGACACTGTTTGGATCCTATGAATCAATAACTAGTTGACTAACAACTACTAAGGATCCAAACAACTGAACTAGTAGGTGAACTAATGTGTGAACTAATGACTAACCCAAGACTCAACTAGTACTACTAGTTCACTAGTCCACAAAACTTAACTATCTGAACTAGTTGTTAATTCATTAGATCTAAATAGGCCCTTAGCTATTGTCTAAAATAGAAACTCTTCAAAAAAAAAAAAAAAAAAAACTATTCTGTGTTGCCATGTTCGCTTGTCTTATCACCGTATTTTATCACCGTTTGAACTGTATTTTTTTTCTCATAGCAAACCAACCGACTTGTCTTATCGGCCGTTTTATATGACCAACCGAACACTAGCAATATTTAGGGGAAAAATTAGAACTTTCTTTATAAATGCTAAACGGAACAATCAACTCCAGAGTAGAACTGCTTGATGGTGATGGTGGAGTATATAAAAAAAGGAAAAAGTCTAAATCACCCCTCAACTATAGTGGGTGGAGTACTTTACCCCCAACTATAAAACCGGGTATTCTACCCCCGAACTTTTAAAACCGGTCAAATTACCCCTGAAGCGGTTTTGGATGGTGGTTTTTTCTACAGTAACATGGTTTTGTCTTTTTCTTTTTTATTTATTTCGGTGAATCTTTGAAAAAATCATAGTAAATCACAGAAACATCATAAAATAGAAAATCTAATTTTGTTGGACTCCACATCAGTAGATCTACACAGTAAACATATAATATAGTATATTTTTTACAAAAAAATTTTTGCTATAATTTTAGACCTATGTTTTTTTAATTAAATAGAATAATTCATAGCCGTAATTTACGTGGCTGAATTCTGGTGAAATTTTTATGGTGAGCTTATTATGATATGCTTGAACTGTAATAAAAATTTTATACTTATTGGATCATATATAACTTAGTTATAGATTTATTTAGGTTTATACTTAGGTTTATGCTTGTTTAATATAAATAAATCTATAAATGATCCAATAAATATAAAATTTTTACTACAATTCAAGTATATCATAATAAGCTCACCATAAAAATTTCACCACAATTCGGCCACAGAAATTATGGCTATGAATTATTCTATTTAATTACAAAAAAAAAAACATAGGTCTAAAATTACAAAAAAAAAACTTTGTACTAAAATATTCTATATTATATGTTCACTATGTAGATCTACTGATGTGGAGTCCAACAAATTTTTTGTGATTTACTATGATTTTTTAAAGATTCAAATTTAAATAAATAAAAAAAAAAAAAGACAAAACCATGTTATCAGAAACAAAACCACCGTCCAAAACCGCTTCGGGGGGTAATTTGACCGGTTTTAAAAGTTCAGGGTTAAAATACCTGATTTTATAGTTGGGGGTAAAAAGACTCCACCTACTATAGTTGAGGGGGTGATTTAGACTTTTCTATAAAAAAACAAAAGCGGACTTAAACATACCCTTATTTTCTTGGACTTAATTTTTTTTGCTTGCTTCCTTGGCTCTTTTGTTTTTGAAGGTAACATTCGAAAATAAAATTGTCAACAAAATGAAACGGAACTTTTAAAAGGCCGAGAAAAAATAATTCTCTCTTGACTAAACAACGTGTCCAATCCCCGCCAGAGCAAACAGCGCGCCCAATCCTTGCGTCTGTTTCCTTTCCAGCGTGAGGGAGGGAAACTAGAGCGAGAGAGAGAGAGAAAGCACCCGCTGGTGGTTGCGGGCAATTTGACGTCGAGGACTTGAGCATACTCGTCACGCACCAAATGTTCCATGTGATCACTTATTTCGGGTTCTTGTCTTCATCGCAGAGGGGGCACAAGGCGATCGATAGCTTGCGACCCATGATGCTACCGTTGATCTGCCGTCCAATCCCTATGCTTGGAACACGAGCCAGAGGGAGAACATGAGCTTGGGTGTGTTTAGTTGGGTGCATCACCACTCAGTTAGGCTCTGTCAGTGCGAAAACAGACGTCTGTTTTGTTCGCGTATTTGCGCAGTCCAGCTCTGTGCATGCAAGATTTCTCCCACAGCCTCCAAAGGAACGCAGGAATCGATTGTTTCTGCTGGGCGAGGCTCGCCTGGTGAGGGTAATTAGCCATGTAACGACATTATTAATATATTATTAGCGCATATTAACTGATATTAACTTATTTTGATTAATATTAAGGAGTAATAAGATAAACTAAGAGCTATAAAATAATTAGTTGTCCATAATAAATATCATTATGATGATTATTTATATATTTTTATCTCATACAATCCATCTTTATACGAGCAACTAAACAGGTTCATGGGACAGACTAGCTCGTGTAAGCAATTAACTAAACACTATGCTTTTGCATGCAATGGGCCTGATTACCGGAAGCCAGACTCCTCCCATACGAACTAGATCGAGTTCATCCGTCAACCAAACAAGCCCTTTTTGTTGTCCGTACCCATGCATGCCGAATGCTCGATCAGGCACCATGAGCCCTCCATCGAATCCCTTGATTTCTCTGATCCATGGACGATCGATGATGCGTGACATATGCAAGCTGTCAAGCTGCGCTGCGGTCTTGGGTTGGCGGCTGCGCACCAAAATGTAATGCCTGTTACTGTTACTCTGAACGTCCGTGCAGCCTGAAATGGAGGCGTCCAAGTCCAAGGACCGCACCGTCCAAAAAGGATATTGGCGGAGCAGACCAGTACGAGATAAAAGGCAACTGGTACGCAGGTAGTACATACTCCTGTCTAGTAGGAGTAAGAAGCGGAAAAGTGAGCATTTGTACATGCAAATTGCATGACTAGACAAGCTCAATTTTTCTAAGATGGTCATTAAATCAACCAGCTTTTCGTAAAGTTTGGTCGTCGTCTCTTCGATTTGGACTTAATTAGCGATACTAATAAGAGGCAAATCACTGTTGCTGAAATCGCCAGCACACGCACCCCTGACTGAAAAAGTCAGATGTCTCAACTGCTGTTCATCGATTTTCAAGCAGCATATTAAACAGCTGAAAGTTGATGTTAAATACCCCCTCCAGTCCTATATATCTGGCGGGGCTTAATACCATATACCAAGAAACGGGGCTTAATACCATATACCAAGAAACGTATAGAACTATACGCACGTATTGACTTTTGGGTCATGATAGCACTGCATCCCGACCATCAAATCATTTTTTTATTCTAGTTTTGGCCACAAGCTAGTGCATGCAGCGGCCGGTGCGTCGCTTTGTTTAACCAGCTGATCCGAAAGTACTCGGTATCCTTAGTGTGCCAGATAAAATGGCAAGATCAAAAACAGGAGTGCGCCAGATATTAATAAGGACTGGAGGAAGTATTTATCAATTCTTTTTCAAGAACAGTGTCGGTTGACACGTAATTTATTTTAAAAAATATATATTGTTTATGAATTTGATGACTTTAAATGAAAAACTTAAAATAAAACGTTGTGGAGCCTATCGAGAGCTCTAATTTGATTACAAGTTTCTTATAAAAAGGTAAATTTCCAAGTGATAGGCCCAATACTTAATTCGTTGTTGAAAATTGACCCAATGCTTAATATGTTGGTGAAGTCTATATACCGTTTTATGAGTATCTTATCTTAACTACAAAAGTGATAGATCTCATGGTCATGGATAGCTAAAAATGTCATATAAAAAAATATGTCTACCCAACTCTGTATAGAAGAAATATATATAATCTATACTATAATGGAATTGTTAAATTACACTCCGTCCACCCAAAAAATCGTCCCCCGCTGAGAGCTTCAACCACTACGCACCTCACAAAATCTACATAGAAATTTAACATCTTTAAAATCTAAGGCCCTAATCAACCCTCACGATATCGAACGGCCAGGAATCGGAGGCTTCAGCGCTGAAGCCTCCCGCAACTCCCCGCGACGGACGAAACGAGCAGGGTTCAAATCTCCTCAACCTCACGTAAAGCAAAAAGGAATTTCGGGAAACACCCGATGACCGATCGATGAGATCAAGTGACGATTCGTTCTACGGTCTTCACGGAACGTAATTGACGTCGTCGGAGGAGTCCATGGAGGTTTGGATGTCTGGGACGTACCATCCGAGCTCCTGCGAGATGGCCGCAATCCTCTGCTTCTGCCCATTGGAGTCGCCGACGGCGGTGGTGAAGGGGTAGACGAAGGTGACCTTGGTGGCCATGCACCGGTACGCCACCATGCTGACGTCTTTCTTCACCAGGAACTCCATCACGCCCCGGCCAACGCCGCCCTCCATCTCCACCTCGATGTAGTGACCTGAACGCACGGGCTCGTCAGTGTTCGATCAATTCCGCACTGAAGCAAAAGGAAATTCGCAAAAAAAAAAACAAAACCCCAGACTCGCGCCTGAGACTTTGTGCCCTGCTGCTGGCCGCCGCCGCAACGAAGACGAGGAGCCCTGTGGCCTCTTGGCGCCGCTGCGATGACGAACCCTGCTGCCCGCCCGGCGCCGTTGCAGCGACGACGAGGTGCCCTGCTGTCCGCGGCGCCGAACACAGTTCATAGGAACGATTGCACCCGAACGTCAGGGCCCAACACGACGTCGCCGCCACCAATGACCCTGCTGCGATCTGGACTTCGCCGTCTCAACACAGAATTGCTGGGTGCGCAAGGGCGGCGCATTCACTGGCCAGATCAGGTTGCTTCTCCTACTCTTGTTTTGATCTGACATGGTTCAGCGTTGTTGTGTAACCAGAGGCTGATTGCATTTCCTCCTCGGCATGTATCTGTGCATTCCCAGCAGATAAGCAGAGCATATAAAATATAATTAATATTTTAGCAGATTAATATTTTTGGTATAGATGAAGTATCCAGTACTTTGCTATAAACCAAAGGTCAATGATAATTACCTCCTCGGCATGTATTTGTGCATTCCCAGCAGATAAGCAAAGCATATAAAATATAATTAATATTTTAGCAGATTAATATTTTTTGTATAGATGAAGTATCCAGTACTTTGCTATGAACCAAAGGTCAATGATAATTATAATCGCAGGTGCCTCATGATGTCTACGCCGAGGGATACACACGAAGTACTAAGCGATATCACCAACATCACTGGTATATTTCCATTTTCTATGGATTTATTTGTGATAAGTACATATATCCAATTGATACGGCATGAAGAACACCTACTTCATAGAGATGGGGGATGTTTACATGGAGAATACATTTAATTCTCAAATGTTACGGCGCGACGGACAGACCGATGAAACGGAACTAAACTATAGTAGAGATGACAAGGCTCAAAAATAGGTCAAAAATTATTTAGACGTTGATATGTTAAGCTTGACCACAAGATCTGATATTGCTATTTATTTGTTGATTTGAACATATAGAAAAATGTTAGATAAAATTCTATTACTGCAGGTCTTTCTTCCAATAAATATTACGAAGTATCACTGGTACTTAGCTGTTATTAATGCTTCATAAGGTGAGATATATATTTTAGATTCTTTTGGAGAAAATATGACGGACTGGCAAGATCTCGAAGAAACGGTATGCCTTAATGATTAATATATCTCTATTATATAAGTTCTTAAAAATTAGTTTATATCCAAAACTAAGTTTTGGTGTTTTGGTAATATCAGTTATTAGTGCTGGAAAGACTAATAAAACACGCAACAACAAAGTCACAGCTGAACCTAGAACAATGGGTAAAGGGTATTGCAGTGACATCTTGGCCAAAAAAGCATAAGATCATCAAAAGACTGCAGACAGATGGGTACAACATCATTTAACTTATTGTGTATATATGGTATTGCCGTACAATCAATGGAATTCATATCACTCATATTTTATTTCTTTTAACTAATGCACAGTGTAAGTTGTGGTTTATGGCTTCTTAATTTCATGGAGTATTGACTGGAGCTTTTTGTCTGACCATGTTACTCAGGTATTTTCATATGGAAAATTCTGAACATAGACATTTTTTCCGACTTGATAATATATTAGGACTTGCTTATATTTTCAGGATGATATAAGTAACTTTAGGTACAAGCTACCTGCGATCTTGTATAACTCTCCGCTAAATATAGCGAGAGGATTACATGATGATGTGCAAGATGATGAGACCATCAATAATCAGAATGATTCTACTATAATCAATTACTATTTTTTTTTTTTCGAAAATCAACAGTCCATAACACAGTTTGGGCGAGATCTAAGATGCTGTGATAAGATAGACTACTATGAGCTAGCAAAATTGTTTGAATGCTGGCCTGATATGGCCTATAAAATTCAAAATTGAGACAATGTAAGATATATTATTTTTTTTGCCCTCCTTTAAAGTGTTATATTTTAATTGACATATATTCTTGGAATCTATTTACAGGTTTTATTGCCATATTTTAAAGACAAACTATACTTTATTTGTAATGGACAAGAAAGATAATATAGTGTACATTATGGATCCACATTCTCCAAATATATGGCACATGAGTGATGATCCAAGCATGCCATATATACCTACCTTAAATAATATTTTGAATCATTTCAATCTCGCCATGGGGTTGGCAAAACCTGCATGGAAAGAGAACATTTTTGACTGGAGTCGTGAATTTAAACTAAGGAATCTAAAGACTATAGACCGGTAAAAACCTATTTTATTTCATATCATTCTTATTAATTTGTCATTTGATTATGCATCAAACTAACAATTGCTCTTTCCTTTCCTAGGAAATTGGCAGGATTTCTTGTGTACAACTTCATAAAGTTGTGGAACGGTGAAAAATATTTCCCATTTATGAACACTGTAAGCATATACAAATTCTATAGAAATTTTGTAGGCTATATATAGTACCAAATAACTAACTTCACTTATTATTTGTCATTCACAGCGGTCGAAAAAACTAAGGATGGAATTCACGGTGGACATCTTGAAGAGTAGCACAAATAAATATATAGATAATATCCTTGAAGAACTCCGAAGTCTACTTTAACAAATAAACTAGTTGTAATATGCGACATATGACTGCAGTATACATTTATGTTGCATGAGCGCTTTCCCTATTAATATACATGGTTATAAACAATTGAGTGTGACTTAAACTATTGAAACATCTTGTTCTTTGCGTGATTTTAAATGTATACCTCTATAATGAAGCCGTAGCGTTAGTACGGGCACGTTACTAGTTTTTCTAAGGTATGGATTTAGGACTTTCCATGGTAGTAAAGCCTTTCAGTGGGGAATGTATATGCGCCCAACGTTCAACACCCACCCTCTTAATGACGTGGCAGTGGTCTTGCCTGTTGATTCCAAGACACATTGTTTATTTTTTTTTTAATAATCTGCCACTGCATGCGATCCATGACGACGACGCAGTGTGTCTGTCTGGTCTGGCCGGTGGTACTTCGTTTTGCTGTAGCTACTAGCTAGTGGAAGCTGTAGACTAGGCTTTTTAGTAGTTATTAATACCTCACTGATGATCCCCGTTAATGCAGAGGATCCCGCACTGATGCCGCTGTGGCCCGCGTACTGACGGATCGGATCGGCCGGGGCGGGGGACGATGGCTGGTTCTGGTTGGTGGCCGAGCCGAGCGGCCCCCGATCGGTGCCGCGCGCGCGCCTCTCGGCGAGTGCCGGCCGAGTGGTTACCAAACGCAACCACTGCCCCCCGTTGTCTACCCAGCTACTGCAGCATCTGCATGGCGCCTCCGCCTCCGCGCCCATCTCGCGTCGTGTCGGCGGCTTAACGAAACGAAAAGTTGGCGTGTGACTGTGACCATGACCACGGGGAGACCAAGGGCCAAGGCCGAACTGCCCGCCCGTCGCGCGCATCGATCGCCCGTGGTTTCCGCTAGCTCGTCCCCGCATGCAGGTGACGAGTGACGACGCACGGGTCGTGGGGGTCGCTCAGCTACATCGTGGAAACCCCCAGGTACTCCACTACTGCCAGTCTCAAGGTCGCGTCACGTCATCCAGAGGTCCAAACCTTTTCCGCCGAGTTTCCGTCAGAAAGGGTCCTCAAGAAGACACTCGCCGCCGTTACGTACGTAGGTTATAGTTGTTAGTATTATGGAGTATATAATAATATGCTTATATATGCAGCAGTCGGCATCCACAAATATACGATGATGGCGTTGGCGTGTGGAGCTGCATGCTTCGACTTGCTGGCTTTTGATTGGACAGTGGAATGAATCGTGGTTGCTTCCTCGGTATGGACTATAAGGCCTTGTTCGGTTTCCTTCAAACTTTCAACTTTTTTCACTCTTTCTCCATCACATCAATTTTTACCCGCATATATAGAGCATTAAATATAAGTAAAAAAATAACTAATTATACAGTTTGGTTGTAACTCATGAGACGAATCTTTTGAGCCTAGTTGGACCACGATTGGACAATATTTGCCAAATACAAACGAAACGCTACAGTTCCAACTTTTTCTAAAAGTTGGAATCCGAACAAGGCGTAAGGTAAGCAGCCTCGTTCGCCATTTAGTCTTGTCACGATTTTATCCGGATTTGTTCCTCGTAAAATATATAGGTGATCCACATCGCATTTGCCGCTGTGTGTGTTTGTTCTAGTAGGTGCGCTGCCTTCCAAACCAAACTGCAGCCACCACCTTTGACAAACAATGATGTGATCATCTATACAAACTACAGAGTGAAAAGTATCTTGCACAGAACTGGTTAACAAACAGTAGGCGTCCAGCGCTGCCCAACAACAAAACCCAGCTGCCCCCCCTGCCGTAAGTGGTAAGCCAGAATCCATGTACGTGTTTGCTGACTGACTGACTGACTGAAAAAACAAAAAAGAGAGAGAAGGGATTGCATCACTGGTGTTTTGTTCTAACTGCAATGCATTCACACCGACCTCGGCAGTTTGTTCGTCGCGTTCAGAGGTAGCTGCGATTGGTTGTCTAACGAGTAACGACAATTGACAAAAGGCTTGTTGGCCCGGGTGCACCGTACACACTAGGCCACTTTGGCATAGTAGAGCAAAACCTTGTGTGTACTACTATCTCAGGACTTCAGGAATCCGGATTATTAGGACGACGCAAACTGGACCTCTAGTCTAGAATTAGAAGGAGATGATGTAAACTTGCACTGCTAAGTGCAGTGATATGCTTACTTTTGCCAACCACATGTTACCTACTGTCGTTGGAGCAATGCGATGAAAACATGGATACGCACACGCATCAACTAAAGACTTTCAGAGACCTCATGATACAAAATAATTAAGCTTCACGATACAGGATTTCATAGGATAGATAATGTAATAGGACACATAAAACAATCCTAATAACCATCGCATCGAAGACAAAGACACTTGACATAAATAAGGAGCCGGATATATAACAGAGTCAAACACATCAACAAATCTAAAATTAAAATCCATTAAAGAGTACACAACCCAAATGATAGTTCTAGTAGCAAATGCCAACGAAATTAAACAGTGTCCAAAGTTTTGAGTATCACGGAACATTAGTACATCACATATTGTTTTAAGTCATATATATAGTACTAGCAGATAGTAGTAGTACAAGTCATAACTCATAAGATGCCGCCGCCTCCACTTAGGTAAAAAGGGCAACCGTGTGTTTCAGGCTCCCCTGCTCAGTCGCAGGAGGTGCTGCTTCCCGGCGTTGTGCTGCTCGACGTTGAGCCAGCTGGAGAGGTGCACGTTGCACACCGAGCACCGCACGTTCATCTCGCCGGCGAGGTACGCCACCCGGTTCCGGTGCTTCCGGCCCTTCTCGTGCTGCTTCAGGTGCCACGCCGTCATGCACAGCACGCCGCAGAAGGTGCACGGCACGGTGGGCCTCTTCTTCTCCGCCGGGTGCGGCGGCTTGGGCGCCGTCCTTCGCTGGAGGCTGGGCACGGCGATGGGGCCGGCGTGCACGGGCGGCGCCGGAGCGTGGTGGGCGATCGGCGGCGCCGGTTGTTGTGGTGGCTGCGCCGGCGCATTCGGCCCCTGGTGGCCGGCGTTGGTACTGCTTCAGTGGCGGCGTGCGGACACCCGTGAACCCAGGAGGCGGTCCGATTGCTAGCCTCTTTGCGCATGGGTGGTGCTGCGCCGGTGGTGGTGGAGGTGGAGGCGGCGGCGGCGGCGGCGGTGGCGGTGGAGGTGGAGGTGCTTGTTGTACCTGAGAAGAAGTGAGGAAAGACACAAGTCACAGAACAGGTCATAGGCAGAATCAACCATACTCCTCCTACACGACAATGCAATTTGTACTAACAAAGATGAAGTGAATGCAGACATCAAATTTGAAATGGATGTAATGCAACTAACTGTTTAAAGAACTGACATACTTTTTAAAAGGCATATACAGAAACTTGCACATTACAAATCCCTACAGGTAGATAGCAATTCTTCCTCAGCTAAAGAAAGAATCTCGGAAGGAGTAAGCTAAGTGTGCCAGATAACGAAGAAACAAAGGACTCTTAATGTTTGATTCTAAGACAAACTTTGTGTTACGCTCACCCCCTTCGAAAGTAAACTAGTGTTTGAATTAATTGCAGTATCGTCTTTCTACACCATGTTTGTTTGACTGAAAAATTCAGTTACAGAGGACAATTCTAGCACTCATTATATATGATATGAACTAAAATTTGAGGAAAGACACAATCACAAGGCAACTGAAGCGTACATGTACATTTCTGTATGAATGGTAGGCTTTCAAGGCTACCACTATATTAAAAATATATATATTTGGATTTAGAACTGACAAGCCTTGATGTATGTTGTTGTTGCAAGTGTCAGTCGATTAGGTCCTTATGTTGAAGATTAGAAAAAACACAGGCAGTCCTAGAACAAAGTTTTCGTGGTCTCTGCACAAGAATCAAAACTTAACTGAAAAATGCTAATCTGCCCTTTAACTCTAGCTGCACACACATAAGACAAAACGCTGAAATCTGAACAACATTTTTCAGAAAAGAAAAACACACCACTTCAGTATTCAAAACCACATCTTTCAACAGTTCTCAGTGTAAAGGAGGAAAGAAGTGAAGGACTGTGCTTCACCGGCGGGGCTGGGGGAAGCTGCGGCTGAGCATTGAGTTGCAGGCCTCTCCTCCTCCTGATGAGCTCGAGCCGGCGCTGGACGTCCTTGGTGAACATGTCCCTCAGCTCTTGGTCAGTGGTGCCCTGCCCCCTTTCATCTTCTACTTTCATTGTTGGTCAGTGATGAAATCTCTGCTATCTCAAGAAGAAGGACAAACTAGCCTGTAGATAAACTGTGTAATCAGTCTGTATATGTACTGCCTTCATATCCAGCGTTGGTTTAACCCCTCACACCTTGTGCATTGAGTGAGAGCACACACTTGGTGGGCCAAGCCATAGAGTGATGGAGAGAGCCCAGACCAGTGAGTGTTTGTATTGGGCAGAAAAAGGAACCAGGCCCAGCATAATCCTACGATCAATTAAGATTTAATGTAAAATCTCCCTATAACTACGGACGTTCCCCGAACGGACGTGTTGCGGTTGCGGTGTTGCCCTTTGCTCCTAGCAACCGACATCGCTGGGAGGGACATCGGTTCGGCATGCAACTGCATTTCCCGAACGGACGTCCACTACTCCCCATGGCGTCCTTTTATCTTGTATAATAAACAGAGATCATTCAATGGAGAAGTGCAGTTCACTCATTCTCTTCCTCTCGATTACAACCACGCTCAAACAAGTTAGTTATCAGGATCGAGAAGGAGAAGACGAAGACGAAGGAAGAACTCCCGTCGAAGTGGTGAGGATGGACTCCGACTCACCGTCGATCATGGCTGCCATCCTCCTCGGTGTTCCGCTCACCCGCCGCGCTCCACTGCTCGTCGACGCTGTACGCCTGGAGGAGAACCGCGCACAGCACTGGCGCGCCTTCGGCCGTCGTCGTCCTCCTCGCCGTGGCCGTGGCAACCGCGCACGGCTTCTCATCCCCTCCAGCGTCGCCAAGGCTTCTGGATCTGCTCCGGCACCACCAGCGCCGGCCGCGCCACCGACTCCACCGGCTACGCCCGACCGCCTGCCGTCGCCGTCGCCGACTCCTGGGTCCTTCACCATGGCGGCCGGACCAAGGGATGCCCGCGCGCCGTACGACGCCTTCCACGAGGCCGGCCAGACCTCGATGGGCTTCAACGCCACCGGACTCGCCACCACCGCGGCTCCAGCAGGCTTCGTGGCGACCATTTCGGCGAGTCTGGCACCAGCGACTCCTCCACCGGCCTGGGAGCGTCGAGTGCGTCGCCGGACCACCACCACCGCGGACTACAGTCCCGGCTCCTGGACTTCAACCATCCAGAGGTTCTCCAACGGCGTCTTCCCCAGCCGCTTCAATGGCGAGCCTAGCCCCTCCTCCTCCGGCGAGGGGGCTGGGGGCCACATGCCCTAGTAAGCAGCAGCATGAAGTGAGCGGAGGCAGAAATGGCGAAGCGGCGGCTCCTAAGCAGCATCTGGCCTTCTTGCCGCGCAGCCAACATAGGAAATTTGGACACATGGGCCATTGCTCCTTTCACTGTTTTAATTTTAAATTCTAACTTGTGATTACGGCAGCCAAACAATCATAAAATCCTTTGGGATTTTCAAGTAATTAGCGCTGCGTATTGTGTTAGGAATTGAAATAATGTACTCCCTCCATCCTAAATTATAAGTCATTTTAGCTTTTTTTCTAGAGTCAAAGCATCTCAAATTTAACCAAATTTATATAATAAATATAAATAAATTAAATTAAAAATATATTATATTCTTTATCAATATGTTTTTATAGTATACCTACTATTTCATATCATATATCATAAATGTTTACAAATTTGATTTAAAAAGTAGAATAACTTATAATTTGGAACGTAGGAAGGACAAAATATTTATGGCAAGAAAAATCCAATAGCATTTGTTCTCATTCCATTTTGCTTCTAAATTTGTTACTACATTCTTTTTTTTTTTTTTTTTTTGCGACGATTCGTTACTACATTCTTGCAACACAAATTTAATCTAACTTTACTATGCAAAGTTGAAATACTTAAAAATGTGCAGCAATTAATACATGTACTCCTAAAAACAAATATTGGATAGTTATATTTTATTTGCTTATGTAAATAAAAAAATTCATCACTTTATAAGATCGATAATTATGTTCATCACATAATCATTACCTATGAAATGTTTTTCTAATACTCACTTTACATATATCATTATTGATTCAAAATTATTGTGCAAAATTTAGGGTTCATATTTAAGAATCAAGTTTTTTACTTAAACATATTTTACATGCATTTGCAACACATCATGTGCCTTACCTTCAAACATTTATACCAATGTAGACAAAATGTCAAATGTTGGCATTATAAAAGAATTTGAGTTACTTGCTCCTAATGGACATAATTTTTCCACAAAGGTCAATGGATCTCAAAGTTAGCCTCTCTTTACAAGGATTTTATAGGCCATTGTTCCACTGCAAGAGGGACCGTGATACCCAACAACATATACATCATAAGGGCTCATATACATCTAGACCTGTCTGAATATTTGATGGAAGAAGACCCACATGTTTTATATAACGTTCTCTAACAAAGTTATAAACAGCAAAAGACAATTGTCTTACCAAAAGCTTTACATGAATGGAATCATCTCAGTCTGCAAGACCTTAGGTCTGTAGGGGCACACAATCATGCAATTCATAAACTTTGTGCAAAACTCAAATTTTTGTAGAGAAAGAACCTACTAAAGCGGACAAAATAGAGAAGACTCATGTCTACTATGATGCCTGCAAATAAAATCCTTCACCAACAATACCGTGAGCAAAATTTCTAAATTTATCATGAGTTAATTAATATTAAGGCATCATGAGATCCTTTGTTGGAACTCAGATAGTGAAAATAAGTGCAAAAGAGAACATAAACCATATGGTTCTCACAGGGTAAGGGCATTTTCAAAAAGAACTGTGACAAATCCAACTTTGTCAAAGTGTGGTTGTTACTGATCACGTCCCTTAGAAATGTAGCACCCGGTCACTTGGTTGACTTATACTTTATTCTGATAATGATTTGTGTTAAGCCTGATTTTTTGGTGTGGTTTTTGTTTTTGGGTTGTATTGGTTTGAGATGAAATAGGTTGAGAAAGCTGTTGGGCTAGTTCGATTTGGGCCTTGATTTGGCTATGAATAATAGAGTTTACAACCAGTTTTTATTCTCTATTTTTTTTTTGCTTTTGCTTATGACTAAATATGAACAATAGCATGAAAAGCCGGTGAATTAGTGGGTTGAAAATATATTTTAATGGGTTAAGCATACAAGTGGTTTGGTTTGGTGTAAGTGATTAGAGTCACGGTTCAATCTGGTTTGGGTTTGGCTACCACATATGCATGCTTTGGATTGGTGCTGGTTTAGTTTGGATCTCAACCAACCGTCGGCGTGACTTGTACTTAAAGTCTGTTGGCCGTGATCGCCCAAATCAAGGACAGAAGTATGAAGACCATTTCAACTTCCAAAATGGCGTTACAATGGAAAATGTTGCTCCTTACAACTTCCCAAATGACATCGACACGGAGATGCCCGGTCCAGGGGCTCGGGCTTAGGGGAACAGCCGCGGCCGCATCCCTCCACCACCGCCTTTGGCCCCTGTTCCTCTGACACTAATCTATGAATGCAAAAGAGCTGAGTTTTTTTCTGATTATTTCAAGCAACATACAACCAAAATAATGGTCGTTTTTTTCCTGCTACACAATTTGCAATGCAAGCAATTAAGGGCCTATTTTGGCACAGCTCACAGCAGCTTCATGAAGCTGTAGTGAGCTGTGTTTTTTTTGGCAAACACCAATTTTCAAAACAGTTTGTTATGTGAAGCTATTTTTTTCTACTCTCACATAAGGACAAGTTCGATAAAACTGAAAAAAGTAGCTTTTCACAGCTCACTCTCCCATAACCATGCATGAGGTTGTTAGTGAAACTGTTTTGCTAAACAAGTACTCAACTTCACCTAAAAATTTATTTATAAATCTTTTTTTAAAAAAATAGTGCAGCTGAGCTGTGCCAAAAGGGGCCTAAGATGGGTTTCATAGAAAAAAATAGGTCTATAACTATCTTGACATTATTCTGTGAACACGGAAGAGCTGAGTTTTTTTAAGATTCATTCAGATAAGAAGATACTATACAGATGCTAGGAAAATAGCAGCCAAGGCTACATAACCATAATCATCAATGTATTGGTGTCACATGTACTCATCGTACTGTAGTGGGCAAACTAAACTTTCATGGCAGACAATAGGATAGAACTCATATTCAGGGTAACCTGGCAAGCCTTTTGTGATGACGAGGGTCTCAAACCTTGCTGTCTTGGGGTCGTAGTAGCCTAATGACAAACCTGTGTTGAGCAAAAATCCGTCCATCTGTTGGATCAACAGCCAATGGTGCAGCCTTCTCTGGTAACTCGTCAAGCACTATATGATACTCCAACAACCAGATGCCAGCATCTTTCATCATCCATATATCCATCGTGTTCCTGCTCTGACCTGAATATGAAATACAAAGTGTACCATAAAGCTCGAGGATGGTCATATGTCCGGTGGTGCACGGTGGACCTTGCAGGACTTCAAATTCCTCTGTCTTGACATTGAACGCAACGATTTCACATCTTGTATCAGAAACCGGTCCAAGATTAGGATCTACTATCCAGTAGATCTTGCCATCGACGAAGGTCGGCTGTATGGCAGCCACTGGTCTAGGAGGAGGGTCTATTGGATACCAATCCTCGCCCTTCACATGCTTCATACAGCACTTGAGCTCATAAGATCTCGTTTCTAGGTTCTTCTCTTTGTAGCTGATGTGCACCAAGACATGCTCGTTGATCTCTGTGTTGTAACCTAACCCAATACGACCAGCGATGAACGTGTCGTCGCTATCATCAAATGTTATGCGCTGACGATACCTCATGATAGGATTGCATATGAAATCCTCGTCATGAGACCAGCTCCCCACGTTAAGGCCATGGCAAGGCTGGGAGCACACAACAGAATCCGGAGGCATTGACTCTAGTAATCCTGGATCATGAAAGCAGTCCTCAAGATGCTCATACTGACCCAAGCTAGGGTCGACGATGAACATGATGTGTGGGCTCCTCTTCAGGTTTGCGTGAATGGCATGTGACCGGATGAAACAATCACTCATGATAATTCCGCGCCACTCCCTGCAGACCATCCTCAGCTCCGAAAGGGAGCGTGCCGGCAGCCACTTGAGGATGTTGAACCAAGCTGCGGTCATTGGCGATGAGAAGATCATGTCCTCCATTGTGCGGCCCAGGGGCACGAGACTCTCCTCGTATTGACCGATAGTTGGCAGATAGCCATCCTCGCAGCTCCCAATGAGTGTATCCTCCGGCGTCAATAGAATCTCTGGGCCGCCGTCGCCATTGGAGTCCACTGCAAAGACCTTGCTAGAGCCTGTCCCAAACATGATCTTCAGATCACCAGCAGCCGAGTAATATGCACCTACTGGGGCAATCCAGAATGAGCTGAGAAGCGTGCGCTCGGATTCTGGCCAAGCCATCCAATCAATACAGCAAAGCGTCTCCCACCGGGCTTCCTTCTTGTAATAAACACGTAGAACCAAAGGATCGTCACTGTCCGGCTCCCCATAGTAGCACACACACAAACGCCCATCTAACTCCGTCAGCACGGTCTCCATATCGGCATTGCCTAAACCTGGCGGCGCTGCAGGCAGCGAACCAAAGGTCTCATCGCCGATGCTGAAAGTGACAATGCCACCGTCAAAGCACAGGAAGTGCAGATACCCGTCTAGGAAGACGCCTGGGTTTTCCTGCATCATGGAGCAGACGGGAGATCTCTCAGCACTAGGCCTCCAGTAACCAGGTGTGCCGAGGACGAAGACCTCGCATGTCGTGGGCGTAAAATCACCGCCTGCTTCATCTCCAGGTTCATCAGGGTCGGAGAACAGACGCACGACTTTGAACTCCTTCCTCGTCGTGCAGTAACCAAGGCCGTAGGAGACCCTACCATAGCAGGGTGGCTGCACGGCTCGTCTCTCCCATCCTGAAGTTTTGTATGCCATCTTAAAAGGCACTTGGCTGTCTGGCAGAGCTAGGACCTCGCCGGAGCTAGGGTTGACGACGTAGTAGTAGCCGCCACAATCGGTGGCTCGGAGTAGAACGAGGCCACGGCAGGGCATGGTCGTCACGACTTCCCCTAACAGGAAATCGTCTCGCATCAGCTTCTCGACCACACCGTCGGGCTGCCATGAATACAGGTAGTCGTCGTAGGACGACCCGCAAGCAGTGAGGAGCAGCCTGGGGCGGTCCGCTCTGTTGGCTCGCTGGAGGTGGAGGTCGATGAAGTAGTCGGAGGAGAGCATGGCGGACCACGCGCGGGAGACGCAGCGGAAGCGCCCCACGGACTTGGCGGGCAGCCGAGCGAGGATCTCCGTCAGGACTAGCTCGTTGGGCAGCGGCTCGGCACCGAGGTCGCTGCCCGCAGCCATGTCGTCCTCCATGTTTACGCTCGAACGAACTTGCCCTTGCCCAGCAGCAGAGGAATCGGCGGCGGGCCGGCGGTGTGGTGGAGGTGGAGGTCAACACGGCTGGCGTTCCAAGAAAACGGGGAACGATTCGACGATACGACGTACGTGTTCTCGAATTAAACTGCTACTACCAAATATGCCCGTGCGTTGCAACGGGAGAGAGAAAGACACTAATTCAATCAACTCATAATAATTATATAGATATCTTTTGACAAAATAAAATGATAAATTATGAAAATGATTTTATTAATGTCATAAAGGCTATAATCCTGAATAGATTTATGTTGGATCCATGACATAGATTTTAGAAGCTAGCGTAAACATACTTGCAGCTTTCTTTTGTCCTTCAAATACACATTGTTGTTATTTTTCACATGAATATGTAGAATGAGCTTATCCATTCCTTCGCCAGTGCCCTGTAGTCCTCTCTTCTCATCTCCTGCTCTCATCTCTACTCGTCCAGCACATGTGCCGGTGGGTGTGTTCGGCGAGGCAGAGTTGTAGCGGTTGTAGTGTGTTGGGGTGGATTCGAGCTCTGTCCTAGCTCGTCGCTACCAGAGGGGATGGAGCTGTGTGGGGCCAGCTATGGTGCCCGTGGACTCGTGCGCTCCTGTGGTTCGCTGTTGTTGGAGGAAATGCAACCAGGTAAGGCCAACACAAATCCACGGCTCCACGCTTGCTTTTTCTCTTTTATACATTCTTTTATTTATTCATCTCCTTTTTCTTCTCACGCATCTCTCTTTTGCCTTGTCAGCTCGTGATCATCGGTCCGGCCCTGCGTCCATCCGGTATTGGACCTCCGCCTCCGGCGTGATCCTCGGTCATGTCTGCGTCCGCTTGGACCTCTGCCTCCATGTGTCTCTTCTGTGCCTCTGGCGTGCCCGGCCACACGAAGCCATGCCCACACGCAGGGAGGAGCAATGGAGGCCTCGCGCCCATGACTCAACGCCGCCGTGACTCGTGGCCGTGTGACTCGACGTCGTCGCGGCCCACCCTCTAGAATCGTTGCGACCTCTCTGTCATGGCCCGCACTTGTGATTCGACGCTATTGCTGCCTGCCCTCGCAACTTGACGCTGCCTTTCGTCGCAGCCTGCACTCGTGACTCTACGACGATGTCTCATCATCACTTCCTGTGAATCAGGTTGTCGACCAAGTGGAGGAGCAGTCCGTTGATGGCTCAATTTATTGACCGGTTGTATTTGGTTTAAGGTGCGATTTTTGGTCAATTTAGGATTCTATTGACGATGACGACTTGTACTTGATTTGGAGTGCAATTTAGGTGTTACTATAGATATTATATAATTCTATTTTTAGTCAATTTGGAATTCTTCTGTCTAATTGGAGCCGTGTGGACTCATAGTTTTCTTCCTTCTCATCCTTTTTCTCTGGTTCTTTTTGTTTCATCTGTACTTCAACTCTGTGTTGGACTTGAACTCAGTTGAGGGGACAACCATGAGGCACACAACATGCCGTGTACAGAGTCCTAGTACTAATGCTATTGGTATCTGGAACAATCAAGCGGACAACATGCTAGGTAGAGTTCTAGTCCTGATCCTATTGGTATTTGAAGAAGAGACGGACACCAACTAAAACACAAAGCGACGGTTGGTTTAGCTGATATAATTTATAATCTATAAATAATACAGGAGGGCTGGACCAAAATCACACCAGACGAAAATCATACCAAACCAAAAAAAATAGGCTGAAAGTTTTGCCTCTTTATTATTAGGTATAGACTATATACAGTCCAACTATACTACGTACTAGTATACTTACCAATACTTCGAGTAGAGTATATATATACCATAGTATATATAGAGATAGAAACGGATGCAACATGCATGCACGGTCTAATATAAATTGGAATAGCACTATTTACCGTATTTAATTCGAATACAAACACAGATTTAATTAGATGTTCTTAACAGGAAAAAAGCTTTTTTTTTTCTCTCGAATCACATATCAGCTCACCGTCATCAATGGGATATATACGTTAGTACATACTCCCTCCGTTCTTAAAAAAAAATGTAATTCTTACATTCCGAGAAGTCAAACGTTACGAACTTTAATTAAAATTATATAAAAAATACTTAAACTTATGAGACAAAATAAGTATTAATAGATTGGTTATGAAATATATTTTCATAATAAATTTATTTTAAGACATATATAAATGCTAATACTTTTTTGTTATAAATTTAGTCAAAGTTGATATATAGTTTTACTGGCACGTTTTTTATAATTATATATATTTTTTTTAGTCGGAGAGCGTACGAAGAATTAGTCCTTTGTTTCTTTTTTTTAAAAAGTTTTAGTAGTAGTAATCTTTGTTAGCGATCGACCATATCAAGCTGCTGGCAATAATTTACATGGACTCAGCGCTAGGAGGCGACGGTGCGTTCACTCTTTTCTCGCAAATGGGCCCGAACAATTTTGATATTGAGCCATAAGGTCAGCTAACTAGATTGTTTGTTTATTCTGTATAGAGATGGAGAGAGAAGTGAAGATATATTTGCACTAGGGAAACCCGGTCTGGCCCAGCCTGTATCCGAGCCGAGTGCCTCATAAGAAAACCACCTTCTTATCTTTCTTCCTAAAAAAAATCAGAAAACCGACTTATAGGTTCTGATCGAAGACCGCCGAACACCCCCTTATAAATTGCAGACCTTTGGAGGCGGCATGCTAGCATCGATTCACACATTCTGAATTGGAGAATTGATCGGCCTGCACGTGGCAGATCGAAGATGGACGTCGTAGTCAACTGCAGACCACTTCTGGTGCTGCACAACTAGGAGGAGGGCCACCTCGACGTTCTCCTTGACGGTGAGGAAGAGACTCTAACCTGCTTCGCATGTCCAGTTGCACGGTTTGCCTCCCCACTACAGCACTGGTGCTGCTCCTTCGCCGTCTCCGATCGCTGCGTCCTCTGGACGTCAAATATGAGTGGCAAGACACTTGGTTCCACGACAGCGTCATGAAGGCTGGCAGCGACGACTTCTCGGAGAGGCAGCCCAGCCCACGACGGCGCGACTTCAAGGACCGCCTCGTCCAGTCGTGGGCCCATGTTTCGCAGCTACATGAAGGATCTGTTTAGTTTGGTGGCTAACTCCCAATGAGGGATGGGCCTGCCACCCATGCTTCTCTTGGAAGACTAGGATGGACACCGTCCTCTTCAACAGTGTCTACAGCTTTGAGATGCTCCGGCTCCAACCTGGCGCCGGGCGGCTGCCATGCCGCCCCATTGCCGAATCCACCAGTGGGGCACTTGCCTGAGGATGAGATTGTGTTCATGTTGGCCTACTTGGCTCTGGGCACGTGCATGTGGATCTCCCTAACCCGTAAGAGCACCTTCTCCTTCGATACCGAGCAATAATTTCTTGATAATCTTACAAAATTGTAATGCAGGCGCCTCTAAAAAATCATTTGCCACTGATCTTATAGCTGAACTTAACTTTGATATATTCCATTTTTATGTACTTTATTTATCATGTATATAAAACTAAAGGCACCATTCAATGGTTAGAAGAAGGCTGAACAATATAATAATATCTTGTGCAGCTATCTTTAGAGGAACTAAATTTTGAGCTCGCATGCAATCATTTGAACAAACATAAAAAAAATGAGGACCGGCAAGAATCCATGTACGTTTTTTCTGACTGACTGACTGAAAAAAAAAATAAGAGAGGGATTGCATCACTGGTGTTCTGTTCTACTACTACCTGCAATGCATCCACACCGGCCCACAGTTTGTTCGTCGCGTTCAGTGGTTGCTACGATTGGTTGTCTAACGAGTAACGACAATTGACAAGAGAAGAATTTCACCTGTGGTTGAAACTCAGGTAAGAAGAAGTGTGAGGGTGATGAAAAACAGTAATGGCTTCAAAACATCTTTTAGTCACAACAAGAAAAAATGCTTTTGTTGTACACCCACTCCTGCACCCCCAATCTTGTCACCTAAAGTTATAGAGAATCTTGCTGTGCAGTTCTGTGCCATGAGGGAGGAGGAAGTCTCGGAGGAAGTACTGATGAACAAAAGGAAGAAGACTGCCCCAGGGACTAAGAAGCCAGATGGTGCTGGAGAGACGGCCGGACCCATAGGGGAACAGATGGAGCCTTGCGCTACAGCCCAGAGAGACAATATTAGCAATGATCAGTGAAGTAACAAAAACAGTTTTTGTAATGGGCCTTGCTAATGTACATACTTTACCTCATAGGAGGTAAGATCTCAAACAAATCCTAGCCCTTGATTTTAAATTGCATACAACAATTAAATAATTATTAATTAATTAAAATGGTCAGAAAAAATAAAAGAAAAAGGCAACAAACTAAACAAATATATATAAGATATCTACTCTCTAAAAATAGTTTGTTTGTTGCCATATAAGCCAATGGAGTGCATCAACATGCAACAGGTACATGCAGGTACGGTGGAGCACGCAACACATATATACATGAACATGTCACGTGCACGTATCGATGGTTTGAGCCTAATATATACTATAAAAAAGCTGCATTTGATTACTCAATACTAATAATGTTGAATCATAAAAATAAATAATAATTTTGAATACCAACGTATTCACGTTCCAATTTAAATAACCAACTAAAATGCACCTCTACGTTTGTCATGTTGTAGGAAAAAAAAAATACAAATAACATTATTTACGTGCATCTAATGTTGAGATAAGTTACAACTCCACATAGATTAAATGATTAATTAATAAAAAAATGTTACATGTCACATGTCACGTTTTTCATATTGTTTTACATGTCACGTCGGGAATCATGCATGTTAGATCCTTAAATGATAGATATGTTACCCCAAATTTGATTACTTTACTATTTCACAAAGAGAAATAAATAAATTCTCCTATTACCTCTTAGGAGGTAATATCTAATTATAGGGACCGAGATCGATGGTCTACAGTTGTTTGGAGGTACCGTAGCAAAACCCTTATGTAATAGTGGTGGAGCCTGTCCATGCCATCTCTATTTTGCAGAAAAAACCTCTTGTCAGTGTGACAATGATCTGTAATAGGGCAGGTTCTACTTCTTGGTTGTTTCTGTCTGTAAGAACTTGGTTGCTGGTGTCTGGTACCCGCAAAGCTTTTGCTCCATTTGAACCTTTCTAATGAATAGACAATCAACAAAAACCTAGAATGTTTTAACCTGGAATGTGCGAGGAATTAACTCCTCCTGGAAATGGGATGCAGTTAAAAACAAGATTTCCCACTCCTATTGTGATGTGGTATGTTTACAGGAAACAAAAAAAGATTCCTTTGATGCTATCTTCCTTGCAAAAGTATGTCCGAATGTGTTTGATAAATTTGAGTTCCTTCCCTCCGTTGGGGCGTCTGGTGGTATCTTGATTGCATGGAAAAGCTCAGTGTTTGAGGGACAACTGATTTCCAGTCATAACTTTGCCATTTCTGTCCAACTGTTTTCAAAGGCAGACAGGTCTAGTTGGGTTCTAACAAGTGTCTATGGACCCTGCTCTCCTCAAGGAAAATTAGCTTTCATTGACTGGCTAAAAGGGACCGACATTCCAAATGATGTTGATTTGGATGATTCTTGGGGATTTCAATTTGATCCGAAGACCAGAAGATAGAAATAGGCCTGGAGGTGACCTAACAGAAATGTTCAGGTTCAACTCTGCCATCAGCTCTTTGGGTCTAAATGAAATTGGCTTACAAGGGAAAAGATTCACATGGTCTAACATGCAACCCTCACCGCTTCTAGAAAAGCTAGATTGGATCTTTACTACAGCTAAGGCCCTTAGCCAATAGTTGGATAAACTCATATCCTAATACTACAGCTAAGGCCCTTGACAGGGCACCCTCTGATCACTGTCCTTGCCTTGTTTCAGTGTCAACTGTGATTCCTAAAAGTAAAATCTTTAGATTTGAAAACTATTGGCTCAACCAACATGGCTTTCAGGAAATCCTACATAACGTATGGGATCACAAGTTCACAACCCTATGTTTGAAGACAATGCAAGAAACTTCACTACAAAATACAAAGCTCTCAGAAAGGGTTTGAGAGAATGGCAAGCATCCTTAGTTAACCTAAAGACTGTAATTGCAAATGTCAGGCTGATTATTCTTTTCCTTGAGGTACTGGAGGAGCATAGAGATCTCAGCCTATATGAATGGAACTTCAAAGAAATTCTGAATGATCATCTCCTAAAACTTTTAGAAAAGCAAAAGATGTACTAGAAACAGAAGGGAAACATCAAGTGGGTGAAATTGGGAGATGCTGGAACACATTTTTTTCATGCCAGTGCAACAGTGAGGCACAAGTCAAAATTAATTTCAGAACTCACTACCTCAGAAAATCTGACGTTTACCAATCACATTGACAAAGAAAGAATTCTTTGGGAAGAATTTAGACACAGATTAGGCATCTTAGAGTTCAGTGGTTTCACCATACAACCCTCGGTCATAATTGAGCACAACTCTCAGCTACAGTCTCTAGAAGATGCATTCACAGAGGAGGAAATCAATAGTATCATCAAAAGCTTACCAAACTTCAAATCACCAAGGCCAGACGGGTTTAACAATGAGTTTGTCAAAGTTGCTTGGTCTACGATCAAGAATCATTTTCACAAACTCTACCAAAACTTCTACAATAACTCCTTGAACCCGAGAAGCATCAAAGATGTCCTACATCACCTTGATCCTAAAAGTTGATTCCCCAAAGTTAGTGGGTGATTTTAGACCAATCTCTCTTCTCAATTCTTCAGCAAAACTCATTACCAAACTACTGGCCAACAGGTTACAATCAAGAATTATTCCCTTGGTTCATAGAAATCAGTATGGATTTATCAAATCAAGAACAATCCAAGACTGCTTGGCCTGGGCTTTTGAATACCTGCATATTTGTCACCAGTCAAAAAAGGTAATTGTCATTTTAAAGCTTGACTTCGAGAAGGCCTTTGACAAAATTGAGCACTCAGCAATTTTGGAAATTATGGAAGCATAGGGCTTCTCGCCAGAGATGGATCTCCGGATAAAAAACATTTTGAGCTCAGGAACCTCCCAAGTTTTGTTGAATGGCGTCCCGGGGAAAACAATTCAATGGAAAAGAGGTGTGAAACTAGGAGATCCTCTTTCTCCCCTACTATTTGTCCTTGCAGCTGATTATCTACAAAGCGTTAATTAACAGAGTCAAGATATGAACCTACTAATACTTCCCATTCCCTTACAAAGGCTCAAAGGATTTCCCCTCGGATCCAAAGATGCTAATGACACTCTTGTCATCCTTGAGGGGATGCCCCTCGCTTATTCTTCTTCAAAACCCTCCTTCGAAACTTTTCGGACTCGACCGGTTTGAGAGTTAATTACACCAAGTCTATGATGTTACCAATCAACATGTCGAGGAGAAACTCTTACATCTAGCAAGAACTTTTGGCTGCTCAACTGAAGCCTGCCTTTCACCTACCTTGGATTACCCATGAGACCGACCAAACCTAAAGTTCGGGAGTTCTTGCCATTAGTAAATAGATGTGAAAGAAGATCTGGGCGGTATTTCCTCAATGCTAAATCAAGCTAGAAGGTTACAAATTACTAATGCAAGATTGACAGCTTTTGCCAACTTACTTCATGTGTTCTATGGAACTACCGAAAGCAATCATCAAGCAAATTGACAAATTTAGGAAACATTGCCTTTGGCGAGGATCTGACATTAATGGGAGGTCTTAACCAAAAGCCGCTTGGGAATTGGTCTCCAGGCCAAAGAGGGAAGGAGGCTTAGGTATTATCGATATTCATACACAAAACAAAGCCCTGCTAATGAAAAATTTGGACAAGTTCTTTAAGCATAGGGACATTCCTTGGGTTTCTCTGATCTAGGAAAAACACTACAACAATGGGAAACTGCCTGATCAGGTAAAAAAAGGGTCCTTTTGGTGGAGAGACAGTATTAAGTTGCTTTCACAATATAAGGAAATGATAGTCATTCAACTGAATAATGGATAGTCTTGTATGTTCTGGAAGGATAAGTGGTCTTCTCAAACTTTACAAGTCCAGTTCCTAGAATGCTTCTCCTTTGCCAAGAACAAATCAGTATATGTAAGCAGAGCTTTGGGATCACGATTTTTTGACTTGTTCAATCTGCCCCTCTCACAAGTAGCTTTCAATCAAGTTGACCAGATTCAACAAATCATGGACACAACAATAATTAATGATGAGGATGACTGCTGGAGTTTGTCTAGTGGATCCACAAGGTTCTCCTCCTCAAAGGCTTATCGCAGATGATTGGACATAATCGACCGAACAAATTTTCAAATGGATCTAGAAAAATTATTGTTAGCCGAAGCATAAAGTTTTCTCTTGGCTTCGACGAAAAGACAGGCTCAAAGCACAAGAAATATCTTAAGAAGGAAAAATATGCATCTACAATGCTACAACCGTGTATTGTGTAACATGAGAATTGAAGAATCCTCCGAACATCTCTTCATTCGTTGCCCGTTTTCTAGGGACTGCTGGGGCTTGCTCAACCTTGAAACAGTTCAAAATGAAGGAATTATAAGGAATGTTGATGCACTCAAAATTCAACTAAACTCGAGATTCTTTATGGAGACCATTACTCGATCCTGTGGACTATTTGGAAAGCAAGGAATGATATTATCTTCAGAAAACAGTTAGATGAACTTGTTAGAATGCAAAAAACTACTTCAAAGAAGCAAGACTTGTCGACCCGCAGTTAAGTCCGAGCTTTCAATTCAGTTTGATCAATGGATTACATCCTTAGACAATTGAGTTCTTGTTTTTCTCTTATTTTCTCTGTCTCTTTTTTTGTCTCTTGAGAATCGACCTCAAAGTTGAGGTTTTGTAACTCTGTCACTTTGTTTGTCCTTTATTTGTTTAAATAAATTTGCTCTGTAGGGGGGCTCTTGCCCCTCCAGTTTCATAAAAAAACCTTGTGTGTACTACTATCTCGGGACTTCAGAATCTGGATTAGGATGATGCAAACCGGACCCCTAGTCTAGAATTAGAAGGAGATGATGTAAACTTCCATCGCTACGCAGCAGCTATGCTTACTTTTGCCAACCACATGTTACCTACCGTCGTTGGAGCAATGCGATGAAAACATGGATACGCGCACGCATCAACTAAAGACTTTCAGAGACCTCATGACACAAAATAATTAAGCTTCACGATACAGGATTTCCAAGGATAGATAATGCAATAGGACGCAGAAAACAATACTAATAACCACTGCATCGAAGACATAGACACTACACATAAATAAGGAGCCAGATATAACAGAGTCAAACACATCAACAAGTCTGAAAATCCAATACAATTACAGAGTTCACAATCCAAAATCCAAACGATGTTCAAGCAGCAGATGCAAACGAAAATAAGCAGTGTCTAAAGTTTTGGTGTCACTGAACATCATAGCATATGTTCTAAGTCAAATATGTAGCACTAGCAGATAGTAGTGCAAGTCATAAGCACGTGCCGCCCCGTGCCGCCACGTAAGTAAAAAAAAAGGGCAACCATACGTGCACGCTGCTTTCGTGCTCCTCCCCGCCGAGTCGATTTTTTAATTTTAATCCCTTAATTAAAGATATTGCAAGAATAAACGGGTTGGAAAAATGTTTCCGCCGTATAACCCCTTTGGTCGCGGTGTGACAGTACCATACTGTCACGCCACATGCGCCGGCGTGACAGCCCCTTGCCAGCGTGGTGTGGCAGTTGACCAGGGCTGGCGTGGCGTCTTGTGGGGTCCGCCCTATCGCACAGACGACACTGGCGTGACAGCGTCTTAACCTAGGCGGCCGTCAGTTTTCTCTTCATTCTTCTTTCTTTCTCTCTTTCCCAGCTCAATAGTCGCCGCCGCCGCCTCTGGAGCCGGCGGACGCCCCTCCCTCCTCCTCCCCCCCCCCCCTCCTCCTCCCCTCCTCCCCGTCCTCCCCCTTTCCTCCCCTCCTCCTCCTCTGCAGGCCGACACGTGGGCGGGGCAGGGGGGAGTCACGGCTACCCGCGGGCAGCCCCCTGGCCCTCGCCGGAGCGCCGGGCGGCACGCAAGGCCGGCGGGTGCTCCTCCCTTAACTTCGTCCACTTCTCTGCTCCCACATTGCATCATCAAGGTAGTAATCGTTGTGCTTGTTCCCCCTCATTTTTGATGTTTATTGTTTATGTCTAGGGTTTGGAGAAATTATCGATTTGTGAATTGATTGTGCGTTAGTTGATATGATTTGCTTCGTAGATTTGGTTTATGATACAATGTGGTAGTGGATTCGACATTAACTATGTGTTGTATGGACGTAGGTAGGTCTTGCATGGATGTGTAATGTTTGGTTGGTCATGGCATTATTTTGATAGGGTTTTGCAGAGGTGATTTAAGATGATTGGGTTATGAAATGGATAGCTATTGATGGTGTTGTTCTGTTGTTGGTTGAATTTGTAGATGGAACGGTTAGTGTGTCTATTTTGTGGTGGCAAAGTGAAAGAAAATGGTGAATTTGAAAGCATGCATGAAGAAGTGAAGTTCTTTAGTACACCTTCGAGCTTTGATTGTCTGGCTGGGCACCGTCGTGATAGATTTGGGTGGCCACTAAGCTTAAGAGGTAAATTTAATTGTGGCAAAGAACGAGCACACTATGTGTTGATTGGTTTGTCATCTGTAGATGATTGGAACAACTACATTGAAGCTGTTAAGGGTAGTAGTGTGAAGTGCTTGGAGGTAGTTGTGGAGAAGGCACGTAGGCCAATTGTGGAGGATTTGGGTGGCAAAGTCGATGTCCCGGCTATTAAGAAAGTCAGCCAAGATGAACCGTTTGACTCGGTTGGTGTTGTAGATATGGAAAGGTCACATATGATGGGTGCTTTGGACGATGATTTTGATGAAGTTATGTTTGGTGACGACGATGACATCGAATACGAAAGACCTGATGTGGTTGACATATCCGAAGGTTCGGAGGATGAAGACCGTGATCGTGTCTATTGTGATGAAGATGACTTCACATCAAACCCTAGTTCTTCGGATGGGGTGTTGGAGGATGAGTATAGGTCGGACCCTAGCAGCGAGGAGGAGATTGATTGCTGCGAGGATGGGTTACCCGAGCCATTAGGTGTTCCATATGACGGATCTTTGCGACAAGACTACACTAAAGCAGAACTTAGGCAACTAAAGGCAGTCCATGTGGAGGTACCCTCCGTTCCTAATTGTATGGACATTAGTATGATTGATGAGGCCATATGTGACACGGTATTGACGTTGTTAGAGGATGGTGAAGGTGAGACTGAGGCAGTGGAGATTAAGAAAGAAAGGGTGTCTGACACGTTGGAACATCTAAAGTTTTTTCTAATGGATTACTCGGTTAGGTATCACAGGCCTTATTATGTGAGCCACGCCGACAAGAACAAGAGGTACACGGTGCTTTGCAAGCATGGTTGTGGTTGAGGAGTATGGGCTCGGCTGCAAAGGAACAGTAAATGAAAGATTCACAATGTCAAGCAACCTCACACTTGTCGCTCTTCGAAGCCGAAGGGTGTGTATGCCCAAAACATGGCCCGTTATCTTGGTTGTCGGCTAGTTGGCATTGTTAGGGCTGATAGCGACACATCTGTCTCCATGATTGTTGAGGCTATATTGGGGTTCACTAGTTATAGAGTGAAGTATTCGAAGTCATGGAGGGCAAAGCAGTATGCTATAGAGTTGCTTTGGGGTGATTGGATGGAGGCTTACAACCAAGTCCCTAGAATTCTAAGTGCCATGAAACACTTCAATCCAGGCCTTCGATGGTACCATTATGCCGGTCGCATAGTTACGGATGTTGACGGTATTCCAAAACCTATTTTGCAAAGAGTGTTTTGGTGTTTTAGCCAATCTGTGGAGGCGTTCAAGCATTGCCGTCTATTAGTGCTTGTCGACAGGACCTTTCTTACAGGCAAGTATACGGGTGTTCTCATGATAGCTGTCGGGGTGGGCGCCGACAACCAACTTGTTCCTTTAGTTTTTGCTTTGGACGAGAGTGAGAACGATGATAGCTGGTCTTGGTTCATGAAGCTATTGAGGAAGCATGTTTTGAGTGTGTCACGTAAGATATGCCTGATCTCTGATCGTCATCATGGACTATTGAGTGTGGCAAGAGAGGAAATAGAAGGATGTGCTCCTCTTGATCATCGGTGGTGCATGAGGCACTTTGCTGCCAATATATGAAGAAGATAGAAGAAAAAGGAAGTTGTACAAAAGTTGAAGACACTATGTGGCTGTCGGACGAAGGAGAAGTTTGAAGAAACCCTAGATGAGTTGAAAAAGGTTCTCAATGGACCGGCTAAGACATGGCTACGAGACTAGATGCCTAATAGAGACAAGTGGGCTCTAGCCTTTGATGAGGGAGGTCTTAGGTATGGCGTGATGACTACCAATTCCTCAGAATCATTCAATAAAGTGTTCAAGGGTATAAGAGCCGTCCCCATGTCAGGGATTGTTGAGTACTCTTTTAGGAAGTGCAATGAATACTTTGTGAAGCGGTAGAACACAAAGAAAATGTGTGCAAAGACAAATGGGGTAAATCGTAGAAGGCACTTGGATATGGTGAGACGATAGCTTCAAACCAAGTGGGGAAGCATTTGGGCCATCTAGGCTAGTTTACAATATCAGGTCCGGCTGGAGGTACCAATCCCGTGGAGAAAAATATGGTGGTAGGAACTATAGGGTAGACCTTGATAAAGCCCAATGCTCTTGTAATATTCCACAACTGTTTCATGTTCCATGCTCACATGTCATCACCGCTTGTAAAATTAGGGGTGTGAACCATGAGGTTCCCAAATTCATGAGTCCTTTGTACTTGAACTCCCAAACTCGAAAGTATGGCGCCTAGCTTCGAGCCTTACCTAGATCCCACACAAAGGGCCGGAGTACTTAGGGTTAGATTTTGTTCCCCGACTGGACCTCCTTAAGATAAAGAAAGGGAGAAGGAAGAAAAAAGCGTCTTCGAGGAGTTATGGATGCATCAAATGGGTATGGTGAGGATATGTATGGTTGTGGGGACTTTGATGAGGCACCGGGAAAGGTCTGATGCTCCAAATGTCACAAAACCGGACACACCGCTGCGACTCATAGCAAACGGAGGAAGACAAAAAAAATCAGTTAGAGGGAAAGAAAGCACTAGTGGTACCGCTCAAGTATAGGGTTTTAAGTTTACCATAAGTATTTTCAATGTGATGTCCTAGTTGTGTTTGTTGCTTTTCATAATGGTATTTCATAATTGCTTCCACTATTACTAATTAATTTGTATTTTGCACTTAATTACAGGATGGCTCACCCAAGCAGCACCCCCTTCCTGCGAAGTGTTATGACAAGGACCATCGAGCGCACTTTGCCGGTGGATGAGGGCAAGGTAATTCAAGGATGCTACCTTTTTTTTTGTTATACCACTATATATTATTCCTATTTTATCATATGTGACCTTTTTGTTCATGTTTGTGTACCAGGACTTGACCTACCTCCGTCCCCCGCACTCACCGACCGTTGGAGTGGGACAAGCGTTATGCCCCTTTCCTTGCCGTATGGTTCCTAAGCCTAGCTCGAGTCATCAATGCAGACCTTCCGGACATGGATGCTGCCATCTTCACTGCTTTCATTGATAGGTGGCGTCTGGAGACACACATCTTCCACCTACCTTGTGGTGAGATGAGCGTGCTAATGCAAGATGCTGCCTACATTCTCGAGACTTTAGTTGGACGGTCTTCCAGGTGACCGGCAAAGATCGAGACGAGTCATGGAAAGATCTTGTTGAGCAAGACACCGCCATCGCCTACCCGACTTCGAGGAGAGGGGAGGAAGGAGAAGAAGACTTCGGGTGTAAGCTCCAGTGGCTCAAGGGGACCGCTCGACAGTGTCCGCAAAGATGCCTGAGACGATGTTGTTGAGAGGCATGCCCGGGTTTGGATGTGGCATATGGTGGCAAGCTTCCTTCTCCCAGATGCTTCTAGGAACATAGTCTCCTGGATGGTCCTTCCACAGCTAAATCAACCTTGGGACAACATCAATGCCTATAGCTGGGGTTCTGCTACTCTTGCTTGGTTATACCGGCAGCTATGTGAGGCATGTAGGAGGAAGGAGCCAAATTCTAACATAGGTGGCTGCACGTACTTGCTTCAAGTTTGGATTTGGGAGTGGATTCCTATAGGGAGAGTGCATAGAGCACGTGCGCCGGTGAGTAGTTTCCAAGAAATTTAGAGTACGTTCTTGCGTTCTGTATTACTAACTCTTTCTTTCTAAATTACTTATTTGCAGGTTTGGCCACATGATGACTGTAGGCCCCTAGTGTGCTACCTTTGGAAGGGAGTGAAGCCCGTGCGTGGACAGCCCCAGCGTTGCTACGTGCAATACTCCAATGATTTGGATGTCCTAACTCCTGATCAGGTATGTTTTAACAGAAATACTCCAAGTTGCAATTATCCTCTTTGTACACTTTGATGATTATATACAAGTACTAAGGACCATACTTTGTAGGTTGAATGGGATCCATATGGGAGGCAAGAGATTACGAACTTGCAAGTGCCGGCATATGTTGAAGCTGAAAAAGACCTGTGGCGCGCCAATGTTCCCATGATCCTGTATTATGTGGTGGAGCACCACATGCCTGATAGAGTGCTTCGCCAATTTGGAAGGAAACAACCATTTCCTCTGCTAGGTGAAAGTACATCGCCTGCATTGCACGAGTGAGTTTGAAACATGACTTGTATTCGGTTCAACCCGACATGTATTGCATATATGACTTCTATTTGTCTTGCAGGATTTCGAGGAGGAAAAGGTTCAGTGGGAACAACTGGCTTACAAAACATGCGCAGTGGGTGCATCAATGGGAGCATAGGCCAAGGATGGAGCCTACCAATGGGCCTAGGCATCTCCGAAGCGAGTACGGTGAGTACTTGGCTTATCTTCACAACTCAACTAGAATCCATGTGCACCCCCTTGGACGAGCATTCCTATAAGTGAAACGGATAGCACGATGAAGACCCGGCTATGACAAGGGTTGGTGTGCAGCCTGAGAGAGCTCCACTTCTAAACTATGTGGTAAGGTTTCAAGTTAAGGTCACACCTTGCATGGTTGCAGCTCATTACACTTTTCAATACGAAGGTTAACGCTCACACCTTGCATGAACTGTAGGCAACTCAGATGGCTCATCTATCAAATGAGGCTGGAGTCTATATAGGTCGCGCTGCGGAACAAGACAACAACCCTCTTGCAGTGTTTGCACAGGTATACAACAACTAAGATCTTATTGCATCTTCTATGTTGTTTCAAACAATACTAAGATCTTTTAACAACTTTGACCCCTAAACATGATGCAGACGGTCTCCACTGTTTGTCGTTGGATTGTCCGGAGGTTAAGTTGCATGAACCCTAGAGATGTCCAATTGCCACTACAAGTTTCGCATAGAAGATCGAGGATGGCATTTGACATACCTGAGAGCTCCGGAGCAAGAGGTGTGGTGGATGAAGAAGACACCGCTGATCCGACATATGAGCCTGATGAGCTCATGGGTTCCCAACTAGATGATGCTCCGTTCGCCACCCAACCTGAGGTACGTCATTCATCCACACAACTTCACGATGCTACTTTGGCTACAAAAACCGTAATTCATCCACCTTTCTATTGTGTGTATGTAGAGTTCCAGCCAAGTGACACAACATGGCCAAGGACGGAACGTCACGAGGGGCGTGCACGTGACCGCCCCGACGTCGGCACTCCAAATATCGTCGCCACCAACCCTGGAAGGCAGCGGCGTCCTGGACAGCCTTACACGCTGGCCCCGTGATCGCTATGTGAGCTCTTTTTGGTAGTCGAGAACATTCGATGTGGACTATGTGTCGTGGACTCTTTCTATGTGGACTATGTGTCATGGACTACGTGGACTATGTGTCGTGGAGTATGTGGACTATGTGAATCTATGTGTCGTGGACTATGTGAATCTATGTGTCGTGGACTATGTGATGGAGGTTTGGAGACTATGTGAATCCGCTCCGGCACCACCAAGCCTGCCACGCCCACCAACTCTAAATTTGGACGCATGGGCCATTTCTCCTTCGACTGTTTTTATATTCTAACTCGTGATTACAGCAGCCAAACAATCATAAAACCTTTGGGATTTTCATGAAATTAGCGCTGCATATTGCTAGAATTGAATAATGTACTCCTTCCATCCCAAATTATAAGCCATTTTAACTTTTTTATTAAGTCAAAATATCTCAAATTTAACCAAACTTATAAAATAAAATAATAATATGTATGCATTATATTCTTCATCAATTATATTTTCATAGTATACCTATTATTTTCATATTATATATCATAAATCTTTATAGTTTTTTTCTATAAATTTTGATCAAATTTGAGATACTTTGATTTGATTTGACTTTAAAAAAAATTAAAACGACTTATACTTTGGAACATAGGGTTGATAAATTATTTGTGGTAAGACAAATGCAATAGCATTTGTTCTCATTCCATTTTATTGCAATTATCTAAATTCGTTATTACATTCCTGCAATGCAACACAAATTTAATCCCACTTTGCTTATATAAAGTTGAATTGAAATACTTAAAACTATGCAACACATTTACACCTAAAAACAACAAATATTGATATTTATATTTTATTTGTATATGCAAATAAACAATTCATCACTTTTTAAGGTCCATAAATTTTGTGTTATGTTCAACACATAATCATTACCAATAAAGTGTTATTCTAATATTCACATTAAATATATCATTATTGATTCAAATTTATTATGCAAAATTTAAGGTTCATATTTAAGATTCAACTTTTTTACTTAAACATATTTTACATCCATTTTGCAAAACATCACGTGCCTTACCTTCAAACATTTATACAAATACAAATCTATACAAAATGTCAAATGTTGGCATTATAAAAGAATTTGCACTACTTGCTCTTGGACATAATTTTCCACGTGGTCAATAGATCTCAAAGTTAGCCTCTCTTTATGAAAAAGTTGTTCGACAAAATTTATAAGCCGGGTGATAAACTAAAACGACTGATTTTTTGTGAGAGAAAAACATTGAACCGAACGACTGAAGCAAACATGAGCCATTGTCCCATCAAGAACAGGGTGCCATGGCACCCAACAACAAAATCAAGTATAAATGCCTTATACATCATACGGGCTCATATACATCTAAACCTAAGTCTAAATACTTGATGGAAGAAGACCCACGTGTTTTATGGAACGCTCTCCAATAAAATTATGAATAGCAAAGGACAATTGTCTTGCCAAAAGCTTTTGATGGAAGAAGACCCGTGTGTTTTATGGAACGCTCTCCAATAAAATTATGAACAGCAAAAAAGACAATTGTCTTGCCAAAAGCTTTGCATGAACGGAATCATCTCCGTATACAAGACTTTGGGTCTGTAGGGGAATACAATCATGCAATTCACAAACCTTATGCAAAACTCAAATTTTTAGAAAAAGAACCCTAGTGATACAGACAAACTAGACAAGACTCGTGTCTACTATGATCCCTGCAAATAGAATCTATCACCAATAGTACAATGAGCAAAATTTCTAAATTTATCCTGAGTTAATTAATACTTCGAAAGGCATAATGAGATCCTTGGCTCCTTGGCTGGAAGTTGGAACTCAGATAAATGCCCATTGGGTGTTGTTCCATTACCTGAAGTACATATAAACACATGATTCTCACAGGGTAAGGACATTTTCAAAATGAATTTTGACAAATCCAAACTTTGTCAAAAGTGTGGTTGTTAACATCCCTCAGAAATGTTGCACCCTCGTCACTTGGTTGACTTGTGCTTAAAGTCTGTTGGCCATGATTGCCCAAACCAAGGACAGAAGTACTCCCTCCACATAAGATTTAGAAGTCGTTTATTAGGATATGATTGTGTTTACCAATGAATGATTAATTAGGGAATATTTTTCCTATTTGCCCCTATTAAACATGGTAACAGGTGCGCTCTATATGAGAAACAATCATGGTTCAGACGGCTAGTGCAATGTGGCTAAACCCCTGAAAGCTAAGGGCGCGGGTTCAATCCTTGCGATGGCCTTAGCGATTGCTCTGGGATTGCATGTGTGCGGTGGCTAGGGGCAATCGCATCCATCTTCCGTATGCGGTGGCCTTGGCGATATCCTTTGCCAAAATGACTACTCAGCCCAGAACGACCTCTAAATCCCATACGAAGGGAGAATATAGTATATAAATATAAAATTAATTAAAGGCACCATTCAATGGTCACAGCAAGGCAACAATATAATAATATATTGTGCAGCTATCTTTAGAGAAACTAAATTTCGAGCTCCCATGCAATATCATTCGAACAAACCTGAAAAAAAAATTAGGGCTGGTAAGAACATACATCTCTGGCTCGGCTATAACCGAGACATGTGTAATATTGGTGATAAGAACCACGCTGTGGATATTCATCTCTCGATGGTCAAACTGTGATATGTCTAATTAATTCAGGCAAATAATAATCAACGAGGAGATTTCATCAACTTACAGCAAAAGGAGACCAGTCTAATTCAGATGAATATGTACCAATGTCCAGTGAGGAGGACATCCATCAGAAGACAATAAAAAAAATGCAAACCTTAAGTAATTATTTCCAAAGTTAGCAAAATGCCAGAGCTCATACAACCAGAATATTAACCATCCTTCATACTGTGCAAATTTGAAAGTGGATAAAGATAGTTTGACAAACTAAAATAGATCCATATTTGCCTTGACAACATATTCATTCCTGCTGTGCAAATTTGCAATGCAAAGTAGGATGGATTTCATAGAAAAATAGGTCTAGAGCTATCTTGACACTATTATATGAACACAGAAGTGCTGAGTTTCTTTTTAAATGAATCATTCAGACAAGAAGGTACAGATCCTAGCAAAATACAGCTAAGGCTATATAACCATAATCATAAACGTAGCGGGGTCACATGCTTAACTTCTTGTGGAAATAGTTCTATCAAACAAAGGAAAAACCATCAATGTGCATCCTATCCTAGCTATAATAATAACACTGTAGCGGGCAAACTGAGCTTTCATGGCAGACAATAGGATATAACTGATAGTCGTCAGGGAAATCTGGGATGCCTTCTGCGATGACGAGGGCCTCAAACGCTGCTGTCTTGGGGTTATAGTAGCCCAATGACAAACCTGTATTGATCAAAATCCGTCCATCCGTTGGGTCAATAGCCAATGGTGCAGCCTTCTCTGGTAACTCGTCAAGCACTATATGATACTCCAATAACCAGATGCCAGCATCTTTCATCATCCATATATCCATCGTGTTCCTGCTCTGACCTGAATATGAAATACAAAGTGTACCATAGAGCTCGAGGATGGTCGTATGTCCAATGCCATGGGTGCACGGTGGACCTTGCAGGACTTCAAATTCCTCTGTCTTAACATCGAACGCAACAATTTCACAACCTGCTTCAGAAACCGGTCCAAGATTAGGATCTACTATCCAGTAGATCTTTCCATCGACGAAGGTCGGCTGTACGGCAGCTACTGGCCTAGGAGGAGGGTCTATTGGATACCACACTATGCCATTCACATGCTTCATACAGCAGTTGAGCTCATAAGACCTCGTTTGATATGCACCAAGACATGCTCGTCAATCTCTTCATTGTAACCCAACCCAATACGACCAGCAATGAACGTCTCGTCGCTATCATCAAATCTTATGCGCTGACGGTACCTCATGACAGGATTGCATATGAAATCCTCGGCTTATCCATTAGACCTATTTGAAGAGTCATGAGACCAACTCCCTACATTAAGGCCATGGCAAGGCTGGGAGCACACAACAAACTCGGGCGGCAGTGGCGCTAGAAGTAAACCTGGATCACGAAAGCAGTCCTCCAGATGCGCATAGTGACCCAAGCTAGGGTCGATGATGAACATGATGTGTGGGCTCCTCTTCAGGTTTGCGTGGACGACATGCGACCGGATGAAACAATCACTCATGATCATTCCACGCCATTCCCTGCAGACCATCCTCAGCTCCGAAACGGAGCGTGCCGGCAGCCACTTGAGGACGTTGAACCAAGCTGCGGTTGTTGGCGATGACAAGATCATGTCCTCCATTGTGCCGCCCAGGGGCACGAGACTCTCCTCATATTGACAAATCACCGGTAGATCGCCATCCTCACAGCTCCCAATGATGGTATCCTCCGGTGTGAATAAAATCTCTGGGTCGCCGCCAATGGTGTCCACTGCAAACACCTTGCAAGAGCCTGTCCCAAACATGATCTTCAGAGCACCAGCTGAACCATATATTACACCTATTGGGGCAATCCAGAGTGACCTGAGAAGCATGCGATCGGATTCTGGCCACACAGTCCGATCAATACAAAGCTTCTCCCACCGAGCTTCCTTGTTGTAATAAACACATAGAACCAAAGGATCGTCACTGTTCGGCGCCCCATAGCACACACACAAACGCCCATCTAGCTCCGTCGGCACGGGCTCCGGACTGCCAAAAGCAGGCGGCAGCGGCGGCGGCGGTGGCGGCAGCGAACCAAAGGTCTCGTCGGCGATGCTGAAAGTGACAATGCCACCGTTAAAGCACAGGAAGTGCAGATACCCGTCTACGAAGACGCCTGGGTTTTCCTGCATCACGGAGCAGACGGGAGATCTCTCAGCACTAGGCCTCCAGTAACCAGCTGTGCCGAGGACGAAGACCTCGCATGTCGTGGGCGGCGTAAAACCACGATCTTCGTCTCCAGATTCAGGGTCAGAGAACAAGCGCACGACTTTGTACTCCTCCTTCGTCGTGCAGTAACCAAGGCCGTAGGAGACCCTACCATAGCATGGTGGCTCCAGCAGCGTTGTGCTGCGCCATCCTGAAGTTTTGTATGCCATCTTAAACGGCACTTGGCTGTCCGGCAGAGCTAGGGCCTCGCCGGAGCTAGGGTTGACGACGTAGTAGCCGCCACAGCCGGTGGCTCGGAGTAGAACGAGGCCACGGCAGTGCTTGGTCGTCACGACTTCCTGTAACCCGAAATCGTCTCGCATCAGCTTCTGGACCGCGCCGTCGGCGCCGCCGGGCTGCCATGAATACAGGCAGTCGTCGTAGGAGGACCCGTAAGCGGTGAGGAGCAGCCTGGGGTGGTCCGCTCTGTTGGCTCGCTGGCGGTGGAGGTCGATGAAGTAGTCGGTGGAGAGCATGGCGCACCACCCGCGGGAGACGCAGCGGAAGCGCCCCACGGACTTGGCCGGCAGCCGGGCGACGATCTCCGTCAGGACTAGCTCGTTGGGCTGCGGCTCGGCACCGAGGTCGCTGCCCGCAGCCATGTCCTCCATGTTCGCTCGAACGAACTTTTGCCCTTGCTCAGCAGAGGAATTGAATCGGCGGCGGCGTGGTGGAGGTGGAGGTGGGGGTGATCAACACGGCTGGCGTTCCAAGAAAACGGGGAACGATTCGACGATACGACGTACGTGTTCTCGAATTAAACTACTTATATTATACTCCTACTATATATACAGTCCAACTATATTACGTATACTAGTATATACTTACCAATTACCATACTTCGAGTGGAGTATTATATATACCATATATACTTAGTGTAGAGATAGAAACGGATGCAACATGCACGGTCTAATATAAATTGGGATAGCACTATTTACCGTATTTAATCTATCTATCTATTATCTATAATCTATATATTCTATCAATTATATTATATCATATTATAATAAAAAGGTAAAAATTTTCTTTTTTTTGATATATTATTATTTTAATATGGCCTCCCTAACTAACTTCGTCTATAGCTCTCTTGCTCCACTTTATATGTTACATAGACCTCTATATAGATACAAATTCTAATCCAAGTAGATATCTCTCTCCAATGGCTAATTTGAATAGGAGTCTTTTTCCTTTTATTTATGGATTATTGTTACTTTTGGGAAAGACTTGTCCTCGTACGGTCTCGGGACGAAATCCGTCCAATCCTATTTTTTGACTTTATTTTTTAATTTTGATTTTACTTTTTCTACGAACAAGGATCTATCGCATATTTTAATTAGGATTCTAATTGGTCCCATCCGTTTTGAGTTTGGAATCGAACCAAAGTAATCTGAAGGATGCCACTTGGTTGACTTTACTATACTCCTTCAGTCCCAAGAATGTTGTTTTTAACTTTGCAGGCACTGCGTTTGATCCTTCGTCTTATTTAAAAAATTTGTACATACTATAAAATAATTAAATCCTTATTAAAGTATCTCTAATGATAAAATAAGTCATAGATAATATTTATATAGAAATTTTAAATAAAAACAAATGGTCGACATGATGTTTTGAAAGTCTACAACAACATTGTTTTTTTTTTTTTTTGGCTATCTATATCTATACATTACATATCCATCCCTAATAATATAGAGGCAAATTTCTCTCTGCCTTTTTTTTAGTCTGGCCATCTCTTAACTAACTCTGTGAAAATGGAAACCGCCTCTGGACCATCTACACCCTCCTATTTTATTATATGAAAAGATAACTTAATAGGAATTCTAATCCAATTAGATTCCTTCCCTCATACGAGGCTTCTTGCCTTCGGTAGCCTCAATAAAAAGTAGAAAGTAAGTAATTATATATTTTTTTGTGAGACCAAATATATATATTTTATGATCACTAGGGTTGGTCTTCGTCATGACAAGTTTTTTTTCGTTTCTTTTATTTTATTTTTTACAGTTTTTTCCAAGAACTTGATTTTTTTTTTTTTTTTATAGAGACCCTGTACGTAACAGGACGTGGAACAGAGAGCCCGAGTCCTCGCCGCCCACGGAATTTTCTGATTTTTTTCCTATTTAATTTTTTTACTATTTTATTTTCTTTTTTCAGGTCCGATTGTGTTCGGTTATGTTTGTTGTTTTTCTTTTTTCCCAATTCCGCTTAGGATCAGTTATGATTTCTTCGCACTTTTCACGTTCAACTAAACATGTTGTTTCCATTCCATTATTTTCACATTTAACTAAACATAAACGTATACAAATAGAAATAGGCAGATGAATAATAATAGTGAAGTTAAAAAAATAAAACAACATAATATATAGGCTTTGAACTCCAAAACTTTGATGGAGAAATAATATTTCTACCACCAAGTTATTGATGTAATATTAATTAAAAGCAAAATTCATATTATCATCACCAAATTTTGTCTATACTTCAAAAAATCAAATCGTGAAAGTAGATTTTGAGTAGTTTTTTATCCAATTTAGTCTAATAAATGTGCCTCTTGTACCTATACTCCCGTGCATCCCGTGATAATGACACGATGTTGAAAATTAGAAGCGGTCTTCTATCATAATCACTAAACATAATAGCCCTTAACATTGATAATTAATTCCACGCTAACCTGACATGCACATTTTTTAGTGTCTTCAAAAAATTCATGAAACTTGATATTTAACTGTACCAACATATGAATATTATAAAAAATTAAACAAAATATATATGTACGAGAGAATGTTTTTTGCAATTAGCAATACAAAAAAATCCGTTTTGAATTATGTCATTCCAAGAATCTTGAAGAGTCGTAGTAACTCAAGTTTGATCAAAATTATAGAGAAATTTATGACATCAAATAGGTATGCTATGAAAACAAAAATAATAAAGAATCTAATCATACTTAGTAAATATTATAAATATTATTATCTTATTATATAAATTGGGTTACATTTTAAAAACTTTGACTCTTAGATATTCTTAAAATGACTTATAATTTAGGACGGAGAAAATAACTCTCAAATTTTATAAAAAGGAGAAATTATAAATACCTATCTAACGCTTATTCTTCCGTTGAAATGCAAAGACATATTTGCTAGTTTGAATACAAACACAAATTCTAGTTAGATGTTCTAAACAGAATTTTTTTTTCTCGAATCATATCAGCTCGCTGTCATCAATGGGATATGTACGTTAGTAGTACGTAGGAGTACTCCTTGTTTTTTTTTAAAAAAAAAAGAGTTTTAGTAGTAGTTAGAGATCGACCACAGCAAGCTGCCGGCAATAATTTACAAGGACTGCCGGCAATAATTTACAAGGACTCAGCGCTAGGAGGCGACAGTGCGTTCACTCTTTTTCTAGCAAATGGGCCTGAACAATTTTGATATTGAGCGATACGGTGAGCTAACTAGATTGTTCGTTTATCTACCATTCCCTATGTTTTTTACAACATTTTTTCTTCTCTGAAGATGCCACGTCGCCTACATTTCCCACCCCTCCGATTCGCATCCAACACACAGCAGAGCACCGCCGCCATCAAACCTTCCACAAAGTTCCAAACGTCCTGGCACCTTCCACCACCTCCCCGTCGCACCATCCAGGCAGCTATTCCAGCACATCCCCCTCCCAGTCAACACCCAGGCGGCTACCGCGCTGCTCTTCCTCCTCCGCCGTGCCGGGCCTCCCTCCGGCGCGCCTCCCCTCACCCACCAGCGCCGCCTTTGCCTCGCGCCGTGCTTGCTGCGCCCTCAGTCTCCTCCCGCATGGCCGCGTGGCCGCTCCACCTCGACTGGAGCACGGGCAACCAGCGCCGCCTCTACCTCGCGCCGCGCTGGACCCGCCTCACTCTCCTCCTGTATGGCCGCGCTGGCCGCTCCGCCTCGATTGGAGCGCAGCCGGCGTTCTCGCGTACTACCACCGACGGCCGCCCTCGCCCGACGGCGCCAGTCAGTCTGCGTGGCCGGGGCCGACGGCGCGCACCAGCCCCACCTGCTCCTGTCATCCTGCATGGGTGCTCCCCGAGCCGCTGGCCGTCATGGAAGAGGGCCGCGGGTCATCGGCCAGCAACTCCGGCGCAGCTCAGTGAGCTACTGTTTTCTTCCCCTCTGTGCCCCTCTGCTAGATCAGTACTATTCTCTATGATGATGCAGCGAGTGTGAGATTCAGATTTAGATGGTTTTCTTCTCCTCTCTTTTACTTAATAGAATTGATTTCTGTTGCTACCTCCTGTTTGGACGAGTTTTTAGGATCCCAGCTACGATTTAATGAACTAATTCCATGTCCTCATTACCAGACAATATTTTTAATAATGAATGTGTATTCACAATTTCACATGCTTTACTTTCCGTTTCCTTCTAGACTTAGAATCATCTCTTTCTCAAATGACCTGCATCTTCGCACATACACATAGATTACCATTCATGTGTGGTTTGCCCATATAAAATTGTAAACTTATATGTTCTCACGCCGTTAGACTGCCTATTCTTTTTTGTCATCTTCCAGGTGGATGTTTCAGATATGTTTGACCACCATTGGCTTCCTCAATTGTATTACCAATAAAAAAAAATGGTGTGTCAAAGCTATTCATTCGTACAATAACATGAACTATATTGTATTTGATCAATCTTTGAGCCTTTGGCCAACCAAGTTGGACACCAAATTCCAATTGACTGCTGCGTATTCGATATTCATACTGACTAATAATGATAGAATACTCAGGTTTGATGCAGTCCTTCTATAACATGTTTTGACTGAAAAAACGAATTCGACACTCAGACTGACTAATAACGATAGAACACTCAGCTTTGATGCAGTCTGATCTATAACATGTTTTAACTGGAAAAAATTCAAGTTTTCTGATGTGTGATTATAGGGATGCTGAATAGCATGGCAAATTACAGATCCCATGGCCTTAGGCCTGTGGTCACAAGATGAAGGTTCTACGGTCGATATATTCCCTGACTGTGGTGCGCTCAAATTGCTGCTGTAATGCGTCATCTATCTGAAGATTTCTCTTACGCATTGCCTTTGGCTGACTGATTAAAAATGTGAGTATGTGTAGTTTGCTACAAAGTTCAGGTAAGCGTGGGTGCTCACTTCATATTTATGTATATGCTGATGTTCCTCAGTACATCTCTTCTTCCAATAGGAGCATTCAGTTCTTTTTCTTTCGTGTAGGCATATGAGTTTTGTACCTTATTTGAGATGTGTATAACGCTTTCATCTTTGATCTCCGCTGCATTACATTTACCATGGTTTGCTTTATTAGTTAATACTGAGTAAAATTGATTTTACTGCTATGCATATATAAATGTCTTCAAAATGTTCAGGCAATGTGTGTGCTAATCTTTTGTTTGATCGAAATCAGCTACGTAATTAACTGCACAGCTTCTTCCATTGTGCCTTTTATCTGATCATTCGTTACCTACTACCTAATCAATTGTTTTACAGATTCAGCTATGTAATTAAAGAAGTCTTCTTTGTTTGCAACAACCACATTGTATTTTATGATGAAAAGGTTAAACAAAGTGATTAAATGTCAAAGGTCCCAGTATTTAACAATACTAATGTCTAATGTATTCTACTGTTTTAATGAGTAAACTTATGTGTTACAGCTTGCTAGCCTGCGCAACTGCGCGGGGTTCCTGCTAGTTTTGTATATAGAGATAGAGAGAGAAGTGAAGATATATTTGCACTAGGTGTTGGTTTACACCAATATATTCGCTCGATGGTCCTAATACAGTGTCGAGTCACAAATGGGTTCGGGTCCCTGGACGGCAGGCATAAACGCTCTGGACCGGCCCAGAGAGTCCGAGAAAGAAAAAACCCCTCCTAGGTTTCCAACTGGCCGTATTTATAGGACGCCGGGTGCAAACCCTATTACAACAATGCCCTCAGTTCTCGGACGAGGACCACCGGGGCGGCCCTGCCTTCTCATGGGCATGTCCGTACCTACAACACTATCCTTCCCCAGCTGCAACCTCCTCGGGATGAAGGCTGGCCAAGCGTTCTCCTCCACTGGGCCCGCTAGCGGGCCTAGCTGATTTCCTCCATTCCGCCTCTCTCCTGCAAACAAGAACAAAAATTGGGACACAAGGTCGGGAAGGTCCGACATTGTGCTTCTCTTTCGCCTGTCGAGGTGAGAGCTAGGCACTGCTTCACTTCGCCTGGGCGAAGTGTGCCGGGGTCGCATTCGCCCAAGCGAAATGCTGCCCGTCGCTGTGCTTAGATAAGCCTTCGACGTTTTCGCCCTAGCGAGATGGCCCTCGCTGGGACTCCTGCCTCGTAATTGCTGGTTCTCGCTATTCGGAGTACCGGTCGTTCTCAACCTTCGCCGCGCCAGCCATATTCGATTAAGGCGGGAGATTTGGCCCTTCACTACGTTGGCGCTGCGGGGAAGCCGAAAGTGTTGGTTCTCCCCCAACACTAGGGAAACCCGGTCTGATCCAGCCTGAGCCGAGTGCCTCATGAGAAAACCAACCTCCTTATCTTTCTTTCTAAAAAAAATCAAAAAAAGCGACTTATAGGTTCCGATCAAGGCCGCCGGACACCCCCTTGTAGATTGCAGACCCTTAGAGGCGGCATGTTGGCATCGATTCACACATTCTGAATTGGAGAATTGATCAGCCTACACGTAGCAGATCGAAGATGGCCGTCGCCGTCGACAGACCACTTCTGGTGTTGCACGACTAGGAGGGCCACCTCGTCTACGACCTTCTCCTCAACGGTGAGGATCGAAAGAGACTCTAACCTGCTTCACACGTCCAGTTGCACGATTTGCCTCCTCACTGCAGCACTGGTGCTGCTCCTTCGCTGTCTCCGATCGCTGCGTCCTCTGGGCGTCAAACATGACTGGCAAGACACTTGGTTCCACGACATCGTCGTGAAGGCGGGCGGCGACGACTTCTCGAAGAGGCAGCCCAGCCCACGGCGACGACGCGACTCCGAGGGCCGCCTTGTCCAGCCGTGGGCTCATGTTTCGCAGCTACGCGACGGATGTGTTTGGTTGGGTAGCTAACTCCCAATCAGGGATACCTGCCATGCTTCTCTTGGAAGGCGGCACTGTGGTCAGGATGGACACCGTCCTCTTTGACAGTGTCTACAGCTTCGAGACGCTCCAGCTCCAACCCGGCGCCAGCGGCTGCCATGCCGCCCCATTGCCGAATCCACCGGTGGGGCACTAATTGCCTGAGGATGAGATTGTGTTCATGTTGGCCTACTTGGCTCTGGGTACGTGCATGTGTGGATCCCCCTAACCCGCAAGGGCACTTTTTTTTTTGAAAAGAGGGGATTTTATTAATTTACAATCATTCCATCGAGTTGATACAATAATTGTAAACCCACTCTCGGCCTCTGCAAAAGCACACAGCCTAAACCAAATAAGAAAAGAAGACGCCAGGCATTCTAATGACTATCAATCCTAAGACTAGATCGCCACCCATGTGCCCGGGAGAAAAACACTGTGACCATTTGCGCCAATTGTTGCGATGCCGCCACAACCAAAGCCCGTAAAGTTTGCTTCTGGATGATAGCCCATGTACGAAGCCAATGGATACCCGAAGAAATCACCTGCATAGGAGAGTAACAAAGTTTTTTTTTCAAACACCAAATTATTTCAGCATAGCCAAAGCGACCAACAGGTAGCTGCCGCCCCCAACAGAACTAATGGTTTTAGTGTCCCCCCAAAAGCCTGCAGCCAACTCCCAAACATACGAGGAATACTACGAGGTTGAGAAAGACCAAAAGCAATATTTATGCAGCCCCAAATCGCACGAGCAAAACGACATTCAAAGAAAAGGTGTTTAATTGTCTCATTTTTATGGCAAAAGCAACACTGTTCACTGCCATGCCAATTGTGTTTGGCTAAATTATCCTTCATTAGAATCACACCTCTACGGAGATACCAAAGAAAAATTTTTATTTTCAATGGAATCTTTAATTTCCAAATAATTTTGTTTAAGTTGGGAACATCTACATAAATCAGGGCTGAGTAGTGTGATTTCACTGAGAAATGCCCCTTTGGGTCCAAGTTCCAGTGGAACACGTCAGGCTCTTGTGTAAGCATAATATTAGCAATACGAGGATGAAGTTCATTCCAGGCTGCTAATTTAGGTCCAATTAGATCACGTCTCCATGCAATATTTAGAGGTGATGAACTAAAGACCTCAGCTACCATATCTTGTTTGTGTCGAGCGATGTTATATAAGCAAGGATACTGTTCCCGTAGAGGTGAGTTTCTGAGCCATTTATCCTCCCAAAATCTCACTTGGGATCCATCTTTGATAATGAAGGATCCAAAACGGAGAAAATCCCGTTTCACCTTCATAAGACTAGCCCAAAAATGTGAGTCTCCATTTTTCCAATAAGCTTGAGATAATGTCTTGGAGCCTAAATATTTGTTTTGAATTAAGCGTTGCCATGTACCATCTGTTGTAAGTAGCTTGAAAAGCCATTTACTAAGAAAACCCCCCTTGAGCTTTTGGTTGACAAATTATGCTCCATTTAGCAAAGCTCCATTTAGCAAGACGATACTTCCTCTTTTGGCTATCGCTTTGCCAAAAAAATCTAGAGCGAAAGTAGTCCAATTTCTTCAATACCCCCCTTGGAATTGCAAAAAAGGACATCATGTACAATGGAAGACTGCTCAATACTGAATTAATCAGTGTTAGACGTCCCCCTCAACCTTTTTTCAAAACGTTCTTCCACCTTTTTCCAATCTACATTCCTCAGCTTTCTAAAATGAATAGGAATTCCTAAATATGTCATAGGAAACTCTCCAGCTTTACATCCAAAAAGCTCTGTATATTGGTTATATTGGTTTTCTACTTCCTGGGCCTCTCCAAAGCAGTGCACTTCACTTTTATGAAAATTTATTTTAAGACCTGATGCTTGCTCAAAAGCATAAAGTAGTAGCTTCATGTTTCGAGCTTTCTCTAGATCGTGTTCCATAAAAAGAATTGTGTCATCAGCATACTGTAGGACTGATAAACCACCATCTACTAGATGTGGCACCACTCCACTGATCTGCCCATCTTCTTTGGCTCTCTTAATAAGGATTGCTAACATGTCAGCAACAATGTTGAACAAAAGAGGAGATAGCGGGTCTCCTTGATGAAGGCCTTTCTTTGTTTGAAAAAAGTGTCAAATCTCATCATTTACATTAATTGCTACACTTCCACCCATAATGAAGGTTTCAACCCATTTGATCCACTTGGGCAAAAAACCTTTCATATGCAGTGTTTGTAGCAAAAAAGGCCATCTAACTTTGTCATAGGCTTTCTCAAAATCTATTTTGAAAATTTACCCCATTTAATTTCTTTCGATGGAGTTCATGTATTGTCTCATGTAGGACAACAACCCCTTCTAGGATGTTGCGTCCCCTCATGAAGGCTGATTGGGTCGGGCTTATTATATGGTTAGCCACCCTGTTAACACGATTTGTTGCCACCTTAGTAAATATTTTAAAGCTAACATTGAGCAGAGAAATTGGTCTATATTGTTGTATTCGATTTGCGTCTGACACCTTAGGAATGAGGGTTATAACACCAAAGTTTAAACTAAACAAAGGCAAATCCCCATTATGAAGGCTTTGGAACATCTGCAACAAGTCACCTTTAATGACTTCCCAAAACTTTTGATAAAACTCACTTGGAAAACCATCGGGGCATGCTTTGTTATGTTCCATGTCAAAAATAGCATCCTAAATTTCGCTTTACGTAAAAGGGGAAGTTAGGAATTCATTTTCTTCCTGTGTTACTTGGGATATATCATTGAACCTCAAACTATCAAGGGCACACAAGGAATCCTCCCGGTGGCCCAGATAGTTCTTTATAAAATTTGGTAATATAATCTTTAAGGTTATGTTGATCTTCGATCTTTTCGTCCTCCTGATCAAGCGAGAAAATTCTCTTCTTTCTATGCTTGCCATTGGCAATTAGTTGGAAGTAGCGTGTATTATTATCTCCAAGGAGAACATCCTTTAGCCCTTTGGAAATATTTAATTTCCTCCTCTCTAATCAAATGAGATAATTGATGTCGAGCAAGAGCAAGACTATCATGCTCCGCTTCAGACAAATCGCGGACCTCAGCTGCCAAATCTAGCTCATTTATGGCGGTGTTGACACCTCTTAATGTTATTTCTAGCAACGGCGCCAAAAATGCTTGTAAGCAGAGCATCGCTACTAGAGTGCCAAGTTGTCATCCCTAGCATAACACCAAGGGGTGTGGTATTAAATCATGCCACCATTTAGAATATAGAAATAGTATCCACAAGCGCACAGATCAAAAACCATTGTAACATTTTACCCGGAGTATTACGGGTTGTCATTTATATTTTCCCAAAGGAAGGTCTACATGGCTCTCGTGTAAAGGTAGCGTGTTAACCTAGAGTATAATGGATAGGCATAACCATGTCCTCACTACTCAATACAGGGGGGTAAGTCACAAGATAAATGATAAGATAAGTATATAATCATCAAAGATAAAATGATAGAGACTCCTAGCTATATCATTAGGGTTACTAGTAGAACATCAAGAAATATTCATGTGTTATTCCTAGCTACATGTCAATGCATATTATGGTCGGTCTGGTACACTTAGTAGTCATAGCTAAGGTTATCATTATATCTATTCATAGTGGACATACTAGGGAAGTTTGAGAACATAGCACGCCCTTCCTTCGTACAAAAGCCATACTGTGCCTATAAACGGGGTTTAGACTACATAGGACTTAACAGGATTGTCACACCTGCGATCTACCAAGCCCGGCCTATAGGGTGCATTCGCAGATAAACAACGTATAAGCACCATGCTTACACAATGTTTACTACTCACCCAACGATCAATTAGATGAGCGCTATACGAACCTATGAATAAGTACAATGTCAATCTAGCTATACTAAGCATATAACCATAACAGATAAAGAACAATATAACTATGAATATAAGTAGATAAGTATTCATCAATTCAATTGTAGCAATCATATATCTATACAATGAAAGAGAATAAAGGTGAGAGGAGGTAAGAACTATACCAAATCCAAGCCCTTGATGGCTCCGCAATCCAAGCCTTCGCTTGCCTCTCTCTAGTTCTAACTAGCTATCTAGGCCCTAGCTAAGGAGCTCTGATTAGGGTTCTTGGCTGATGATCGGACTTTGAATGAGGAATGAATGAATGTGCCTCTCCCTGGGGGGGTCCTGCCCTCCTTCTATAGCCCTGGACGATGATCGTGAGCCATCGGATAAAACCGACCTTGACATGCGGCTGAGATTGACCCTCAAAGGCGGTGGAGCGAACCGGGCGAACCGGGCCGTGACCGGGGCCTACACCCGGACCGGCCGGCCCGGCCCGCACCGCCGGGTTCGGCCCGGTGGCCTCCGGGCCCCGACTTCGGCGTGGTGCCTTCTCGTCTCTTCTAGAATGTTTTACGAGTTGCCGTGATGTCCGTTTTCCCCCGTTCTACGTTCCGATAAGCTCTCGTGGTTGCGTCTTTTCCGTTTTACGCTGCGAAAATAGTGAAACCCCAAAACTCGTGGAATTCATCCGGTGTAAACCCCAGTATCTACTTTGGTGATCACAATTGCATCCTTTTCATGGCTAGTTGACAATTGGTTTCATACAATAACGACCGTCAACAACTCCCCCAAGCTTAACCTTTGCTAGTCCCTTAGCAAAGAAAACTTAGAAAAGTTATTACAAGATATATATATGTTTAAGCATTGTAGCCATCTCGGAGCAACTCCTTAGAAGTATACTTGCAGTCAGACAGAAATTTTCCTCTAAGTTATGCAATAACTAAGCTAACTTTCAAACTTACCCATATTACCTTTGACTGTGGAGCTTATTAGCTCTTCTTTGGGTCTTGAGTACTTGACAGACAGAAAGATCCTATCTAAGCACTATGTCTCAAGCTCTTTGATCAACTATTATTCTGGAGTTTTTAGAGGTTTTCAAATAAAACTCAGAGCTTCCCATGTATGACACTCTCAAGTCTCTCAATATATATGGTATTTGTGGATTCTCACCAAGGCAGTGATGATGGTTGCCTTTCTTTTTATCCTATAACTAAAGCTTATGTGGAGCTCATAGGTAAGGAGAAAACATGAAAGAGCAAACTTGCAATGCATGTGTTGTAAAGTCAAACAATGGATCCATAGAGAAACAAGTCATACAGTCGAATCAAGATGTATAGGTGGATGGATATGGTGTATATATGGTGGAACCTAATTCTACTCAGCTCCTTAAATGCCTATCTCTCCTTTTGAACTTTAAAAACCTGGCCAGAGGTTATGAGCTATCTTTTTCTTTTCTTTTTCTCAGGGAGTTGGGCATCTAACTACCCATTGTTTTAGTACTGGGACACTTGTCCATTTTTCTTTTCTTCTCCCCTTTTCTCTCTCTCTTTTTTTTAAATATCTTTTTGCATAGCTCATAGCACTCCTTTTGGCATTTATAGATTTGGAGAGATAACAACAGGAACATAGAGCATTTATTGGGTGGCTATCCTAATAGAATATTTTTGGTGTTCTCTCCCAGTGTAGGAGAAAAATATTTTTAAAATGGATGTAGATGGAATGGCATGTTGTTGTGCCTACTCCAATGTAGAGTAGTGCATATGGAGGTGGATCTTGATTCAAGAGCATGACAACTTTCTCACTAGGGTCACAAAGATTGACAAAACTCAATGCAAGACAAGCAGCATGTATATGAAAGTTTAACTAGCCTATCTCATTATGTTTAGCTCTGGTGGGATTGTAAGCTTTGTCATATAGGAACTCATCATATTTTTGCATTTTTCAAAAGATAAATCTCCAGAACTCTAGTGTCACTCAGAACAAGATAGATAGAAGCTTAGATTTTTCTCAATCTTATCAATCAGGTACCTAGACTTAGTTCAAGCATATGCAACCCACAAGTTTTAGGCTCAGAGCAAATTCTCATGTCAAAACAATTGGAGCTAAAACTCGGGAAAACTTTTGTCTAAGCTCTAGGTATTTCAAAGGTGTTGTAACAGAGCAGCTTATCATCAATTCAAATCATCTCAAGAGCTTCCTTTTTATTGACTCTAGACAGACAAATATTTTTATTTGGTTTTTTTCATTTTTCAAAGACTCATACTATATAAGATTCTAAAGACTCTAAGGACTCTTAAAAAGCATGGATCTTTATGTGCCCATATATTTTTGGTATTTTTAGGTTTTCTTATGATACTATGGTGAACCTTCATGTGCTCACATATTTTTAGTATTTTTTCAATTTTATGACTGACTCGATAATCGTGTAGGTACACTTACCTGGGTACCTAGGGAATGCCTTCCTCCAAGCTGGTTGTTGTCGTGGTTGAGCATTGAGGCTGAGCAGTCCTCTCGATGGAGCTCATGCTTGCAAGAGCTGGCGTAGCCGGGAACCCTCATCTTATCCAACCAAGAAGTTGCTTCCTTCACACAGTGGTTAAATTCGTGTAGGGAAGGTGTACTTCGAGTGATGTAGATGATGATTCCTAGGTAGACTAGCTCTTAGAGTCATCCTGCAGCAAACATCTCACAAAACACTAAAACTCGTGGAACGGATTAGGATAAACAGGTTAGTGGTTAGCCGTTTCACGAACTTGGTTATTGTGAGGGGTTTTCAAAGGGTGTTATAGTGCATACAAAGGCAGCAAGATGCCCAATGATTATTTTTGGATTTTTCTTTTTATCAAACAGAAATAAAATATGCATGCTAATTTTTATTTTTATTTTTTAGGCCACCACAAAGAACACTCCTTTAGCTTGCACCGCAGGTATGTCACATGGGGTTTTAAGGTTTTCCAAAATGTTTTTGTGATTTTCTATAAGGATGATGAAAACTAACTATGAATCAAAAGTGCAAGAAAGTAAATAGATAACTACCATTGTTACCTTATAGCAAGGGTTCAGAGTTTAGAGTCCTCCGGGCAAGACTTCTCGTAATCATCACTCCTGGGGTGCTTCATCGGATCCCGAGGATGGGGACCCTGATATTGGACCTCCTGGTGATAATGACTCAGTTGAGGAGGTTACCTTTTCTTTCCATACATTTACAGGTTGTTGCTTTGGTGCTGTATGTTCTTCTTTAATTGCCTCCTCCTCAACATTGCTCTTTTGAGAGCGATTCCTCCGGCGCTGACGTCTCCTCTTGGACAGGGTGAAAACTGCTAATCCAGGAGAGTTATAATCCTTAAAATAACAGCGTACCTTCTCCCCTGGAATTGAAAGTGGACTTGACCTGATCCATTGTAGATGATGGCATTGGTGGTGCTGAGGAACAGCCTCCCAAGGATGATGGGTGTCTCATCTTCTTCTCCCATGTCCAGAATCATGAAGTCGGTCGGGACGTAGTGGGTATGGATCTTGACCATGATGTCTCTTGCTACTCCCTCCGGAAATCTCGTCGTGTTGTCCGCCAGCTACAGCTGCATATAGGTAGGGTATAGAGGTGTATCGAACAATATGTCATATACCTTTTTAGACATAATGTTGACAGCTGATCCGGTGTCGCAGAAAGCATTGTAGAATGAGCACTGTCCAATAGTGCAATCAATGGCTGGCATGCCTGGATCCTCTCTCTTGGTTAGGAATGGTGAGGCAAAGAGATGGTCATGCTCATACTCAATAGCCTTGACTACTTGGACTTGCTTTCTCACTTGCCTCCTGTTCTTGTTCTTTCTCTTTCCATTTGATTTCCTCTTGGCATCTTCAATTGTTGGCTTGACTAGAAAGTAAGCTCCTCTTGGGTCTATAGGAGCTTCAAGGGTTTTGTTCTTGAAACTGAACTTCTCTTTATTGCCATTGATGGTGAAACAAATCTTAGCACTGTCCGTGTAGATGACAGCCTTTGCAGTACTCAGGAATGGTCAGCCAAGAATGATTGGACTCTTAGGATCTCTACCGGTACAAAGTCTACAGGGACATATGATCTCCCGATTCGTATGCACACGTCATCTAAGATTCCTTCAGGGTGCTTAACCGTCTGGTCTGCGAGCTGCAAACACATATTCGTGTACAACAAAGATGCCCATGGAAAGACTTGGTCAAAGATTACCTTAGGCATGATGTTGACACCGGGCGCCTAGATCGCAGACAACAACCGGGGAAGTCATGCTTTGCCCGATAGAGATGGGGATCACAGTCTCCCTGGATCTCGTCTCTTTGGTGGCATGGACTCATCCTTCCATCCTGATGATGCTTCAACGTAGTAACCTGCATACACATCAATCAGATTTACGGTCTCGGGCTCTAGAGGTTGCCCTAGAATCTTACCTTCGTTGGTCGGTGGAACAGCGGCCGTCAGCTGAGCTAATTATTGTTCTATTATTTTATTAAAGCTAAGCTGGTTCTTAACAGCAGAGGTAAAGCTATCCATTTTAGTGTTTATATTTTCTAGCATTTTATCATTGCATGATACCTTCCTAGATAAAGTCTCCACAATTTTATTTTGGTTGGAGATCACTTCTCTTAAAGGCAATTGAGCATAGTTATTGTAATTAGTGCCTTGAAAGTTACCTGGGAAATTACCTTGGTAGTTGGGCCTTTGCTGATTCGATCCTTGATTTTGAGGACAATAATTGTTGTTGTTGTTGTTGATGAAGTTCACATCCTCACGGGTCTCAGGGCAGCTGTTGCCTGAGTGCCCCATATTGCCACACACTTCACAAGTCATGCATGAATCATTGATGTGCATGACATTTTATCTTTGGCTGGCTTTGTCTTCCAGCTTCTTCATGAGCAGATCTATCTTGGCGGATAGCATGTCTACCTCCTTGAGCTGGTGCATTCCTCCACTCCTCTTGTGAGTTGTTTGGCGCTCATCACTCCAATCTTGATTGGAGGCCATCTTCTCCATAAGAGCAGTAGCTTGTGGTATGGTTAGTGACATAAATGCACCTCCAGCAGTAGCATCAACGTTGTTACAGGTGTTGTTGGTGAGCCCGTGATAGAAAGTCTGCATAAGGAACCAATTCTCTATCCCATGATGAGGACATTCTGATATGTAGTCTTGAAAGCGTTCCCATGCCTTTGGGACTGACTCGTCATGTTGTTGCTGGAAACTTGAGATCTTCCCGCTTGGGCACTTATCTTACCCATAGGAACGAACCTTGACAGAAAAGCTGTGGAGCACTTGTCCGAAGTTGTATGATTGTCTTTGTTGGCATAGAACCATTGCTTTGCCTTTCCCAACAGTGAGAATGGGAACAGACACAGTAGGACAGTGTCTTTTGGTACATCCTCCATCTTGAAAGTGCTACAAATCTCCAGGAAGTGTTGGAGATGAGCACTTGTATCTTCATGTGCTTTTCCATAGAACAAGTTGGCTTGCACCATGGTGATAAGAGTTGGCTTAAGCTCGAATCCATTCTCCCCAACTTCGACGCGTTAGGTCCAAAGCGGATGTTGTTGGTGGTTGGAGCGGAGAACTTCAGCAAATGACTTATCGACCATTTCCTCGAAAAACCGGTGCTATGTTGCCTTCTTGTTGCTCTTCTTCTTCACTTATAGGAGCTTGCTCCCCCAAAGAACGAACCTCAGCAGTGGGTGTCTTTGATGGAGATTCAAAGATATCCCTCACTTGCTAGAATTTCCTTCTTCGAAAGAGTTTCTCTGGATTTTTAACGTAGTTATCTGGCAGATCAAAACCACTCATTCATTACCTTGCATAAGATATCACAAAGACAGAAAGCACAAGGGTAAGCCTGCATTGAGTAGGGGTCTATGGTTTCCTCTATCTCATTAGTTTGTTAGGTCTATCGCTATTCCTTTAATCGCCAATTGCCTTCCCCGGCAACGGCGCCAAAAATGCTTGCTGACACCTCTTAATATTATTTCTAGCAACGGCGCCAAAAATGCTTGTAAGCAGAGCATCGCTACTAGAGTGCCAAGTTGTCATCCCCAGCATAACACCAAGGGGTGTGGTATTAAATTATGCCACCATTTAGAATATAAAAATAGTATTCGCAAGCGCACAGATCAAATACCAATGTAGCATTTTACCTGGAGTATTATGGGTTGTCATTTATATTTTCCCAAAGGAAGGTCTACATGGCTCTCATGTAAAGGTAGCGTGTTAACCAAGAGTATAATGGATAGGCATAATCATGTCCTCACTACTCAATGCAGGGGTAAGTCACAAGATAAATAATAAGATAAGTATATAATCATCAGCATAAACAGATAGAGAATCCTAGCTATATCATTAGGGTTACTAGTAGAACATCAAGAAATATTCTTGTGTTATTCCTAGCTACATGTCAATGCATATTATGGTCAGTGCAGTACACTTAGTAGTCATAGCTAAGGTTAGCATTATATCTATTTATAGTGGACATACTAGGGAAGTTTAAGAACATAGCACGCCCTTCCTTCGTACAAAAGCCATACTATGCCTATAAATGGGGTTTAGACTACATAGGACTCAACAGGATTATTACACCCGCGATCTACCAAGCCCGGCCTATAGGGTGCATTCGCAGATAAACAACGTATAAGCACCATGCTTACACAATATTTACCACTCATCCAACGATCAATTAGATGAGCGCTATACGAACCTATGAATAAGTACAATGTCAATCTAGCTATACTAAGCATATAACCATAATAGACAAAGAACAATATAACTATGAATATAAGTAGATAAGTATTCATCAATTCAATTGTAGCAATCATATAACTATACAATGAAAGAGAACAAAGGTGAGTGGAGGTAAGAACTATACCAAATCCAAGCTCTTGATGGCTCCGGAATCCAAGCCTTCGCTTGCCTCCCTCTAGTTCTAACTAGCTATCTAGGCCCTAGCTAAGGAGCTCTGATTAGGGTTTCTGGCTAATGATTGGACTTCAAATAAGGAATGAATGAATGTGCCTCTCCTCAGGGGGTCCTACCCTCCTTTTATAGCCCCGGGCGATGATCGTGAGCCATCGGATGAAACCGACCTTGACATGCGGCTAAGATTGACCCTCAAAGGCGGTGGAGCGAACCGAGCGAACCGGGCCGTGACTGGGGCCTACACCAAACCGGCCGGTCCAGGCCCAGACCGGCCGGTCTGGCCTAGTGGCCTCCAGGCCCCCGGCTCGGCGTGGTTCGTCTCTTCTAGAATGTTCCTGACTTGCCGCGGTGTCCGTTTTCCCGTTCTACGTTCCGATAAGCTCTCGTGGTTGCGTCTTTTCCAGTTTACGCCTGCAGAAACAGTGAAACACCAAAACTCGTGGAATTTTGTCAGTGTAAACCCTATATCTACTTTGGTGATCACAATTGCAACCTTTTCATGGCTAGTTGACGGTTGGTTTCGTACAATAACGACCGTCAACAGGCGGTCTGTAAGTTTTGTTTTTGTGCCTTATATTGTCCATTGTTATGTGCTGCCCACCCTCACAAGTTTCTACGCAAAGCACTTAGTTTATTATTCCATCTTTGGATTGGGTTGTTGCCCTTCACTGGTTTGTTCCAAATTTCTATGACCCGATCATAAAAATCATCAGAAGTAAGCCATGATAGTTCTAGTTTGAACTGTTTATCATTCCCTGCAAAAGCTGAGGTCCCGGTGTCTAAGAACAATGGAGTATGATCCGACACCCCTCTATCCGGGGCTTGTACGGTCACCAAAGGGTATTTAAGTTCCCATTCAGTTGTCATCAACACTCGATCCAAATTCTCACAAAGTTGGAATAGGTAGGAGTTTGGCCGGTAAATTGTCGACCAGGTCAAGTCTATCTCCCTAAGATCAAAACTGTTAATAACAACATTGAACAAGAAAGGCCACCGATCGTTGAACCGATTATTGTTCTTTTCGGTACTTTTGCACAATATATTAGAATCTCCACCAATTAGGGTAGGAAGTGGATTTTCCTGACAAGCCCTCACAAGTTCAGCTAAGAAGGCAGACTTGAAGTCATCTTGAGCTGGACCATAGACAACCATGATAATCCATTTAAAATTATCAATTTTATTGCAAAGATGAAATTTTATATAAAATTTCCTTCCATAATAAATGAAAGATCTAAGACTCCTACATTAATACCTAGTAATATCCCCCTGACCTGCCACGTGGGGCAAGACAATGCCAAACGAAATCAGCGCCTCCTGATAGGCGAGTCTGATTCGTCTTTGACAAATCTTTCTTCCCTGTCTCCATTATAGCTACAAAATCTAGATTATGATCTTTTATTGCATCTGAAATATAATGAAATTTAGCCAAGTCTGAGAGACCTTTGCTATTCTAGAAAATGCCTTTCATTGTGAAACTCTTTTAGCTTTAATATTACCCCCGTCTCTAGACTTGCGCCTTTTCTTTGAAGATGACTTTGACTTCCTAGCGGATGCCATGAGATCACAAATCTTTGTGTCCAGGTCCGCCTCATCAAAATCAACCTCGGAAATATCCCCCACCAAGTGAGCGAGTAAGGCACCGTCATTTTCGGTGTCCTCGTCATCACTAGGGACCGATAATACCTTTCTGTTGATTTGTTTGAGATAGGTGCCACTGATGTTCTATCAATTTCTATGTGTTTCAAGGCCTTGATTGCTAAATTAACCCCTGAATCATTGCCCTCCAAAGTAAAACCTAGATTTTGTAGGTTTCTAGAGCACAAATCATTAGGTAAAGTACCAACAGAAATTTTAGAAAAAGAATTTGGCATACCCGAGTGCAACTGTTGAAGACCAGAAGACGAGCATGGTGATCCCAAATCTCCCGCCGTCTTTCCGTCCAAGTTGCGAATCGCAGCCCTACGCATTGCTTTCTACAACATATCTTCATCCCCTGCTGAGATACCATCAGCAGTAGAGACAAAGTTAGATCGAGGGCTATGCCTTAATCCATTATTTGTGATTACGTTCACTTCCTGTATAATCATACTGGTTGATTGTAACGGCGTTGATAAGTTCTGTGTGGGCTGTGGGTGCACCAGAACATCAGCGACCTGAACCTTCTCTAGCATTTGCGTACACGGTGTAGTTGGGTTGCTAGCTGTTGACGTGCTGCCTAATGGTTTACCCATCACTGGAGCTTGTGGAGCTCTCAATTTTTCAGGGGCTAAGCCCACCTTCAAAGGAGACACAGAGCTGCTGCATATTTGCACACAAGCTGTTGAGGATGGCTTGCTGACTGCTCCAACACACTCAGGTGAGACTGATCGGCTGCTCCTCTTGCCATCATTTTTTATTGCAGAAAACCTTCTCGACACTTCATCTCGCACTTGTGATTTATCTAGGCCAGCATCAAAGCTACCAGTGGTTGCCCTCTGCATCTAAAATGCTGCAGGTGAGCTGTGGTCACACACACCAATTGGTATCGCCAGCGAGCTGCTAGGCGTACTTGGGTTGCTGCATGACCCCGAGTTAGCAAAGGACTAGATGTAATCAGATTCAGTAACCCGGCGAGTGTGCCACTTGAGAGCTCTTGCGACCTTCTTCCCCTTGAAGGACTACCACAAACCGAAGTACTTTTACCCTTCTCGCATGTGACCATAGGAAATGGTGTAACATCAACTAGTTGTGGCCTAGTTGCCTTGCTGAACAAAGGACGTTTGGGGGATAAAGGTGCCTTGCCAAATGGAGTAACTTGTAATTGCATAGGACTTGGGCCTGAAGATGGACCAGATCATGAGCTACCAGTGAAATGTGTTGACTCAGTTGTCTTTGCCTTCTTGTTTTGTTGCTATGGGTCATCCTGATCTTGCCCCTCAGTTGCTCCATTGTCATTATCCTGATGAAAAGGATCATACGGTGGGGGAGAGGCATACTCAAAACCTTCTGGTTCTAGAGTAAACGTCAAATGACATCCTTGTATCCCAAAAACTAAATCCGTTGTGTAAGGAAGCAGCTCCCTATTCATCATGCCGACTTGAATTCTGATTACTCCTTTCTTCCTGAATGTATACATATCCACTTCTTGTGTTACACCAATCTAGCGAGCCAAATAGCCCAAAAACCCAAATAATGCCTCCAATTATGTGGAACTCCTGTCACTTGAACCCAAACCACATCCAACTCATAAGATGGAGAGCGATCATGCTCCAACTCTAGCGGTTTTAAATTCCAAATGCAAACGTACTAACCAACCTTTTAGATTCGAAAATTGGTGGTTGATGGAACAGGAATATCATGAAGTTGCTAAGCAAAGCTGGATGAAATCTTCCTCTCGCAACTTTTCTCAAAAAACAAGATACCTTGCTTCTAATCTTCGCAAATGGAGAAAGGCCAAACCTAGAAACCCAGATTTGCTCGCTCAAATTGAAGAGGAAATTCTTGCTGAGCAGTCCAAACCGCCTGCACAGCAAGATCAGAGCCTCGAAAAGCAGCTTGCTGAAAAGCACCAAGACCTCTTAACCAAAGAGGAGACCTACCACATCCAGAGGGCCAAAAAGAGATGGGCCACCCAGGGGGACAGGAACATTTCCTTCTTCTTCATATCTATAGTAAAGAGGAACTGTAAGAATCGCATCACCCACCTCACCAATCCTGATGGCACTCACTCTACCACCCCTTCCCAAATCTCCAATACTTTATATCACTATTTCGAATCTATTTTTACCTCTTAGAATCATTTGGTCAATCCTAATGCTTATGCTTCCCACATTGATGTTGCAGACAATGACAATCAGGGCAATGATATTTATCAATATACATATTCTGTACCTGATATCATTGAACTTCACTCTATTGTTAGACAGATGAGAAGCAATGCAGCTCCGGGCCCAGATGGTCTTAATGCTGCCTTTTATAAATTAGCATGGCCATGGATCAAAGAAGACATCCACAAGGTAATTACAGATTTTTATAACCATGCCTACATTCCTCCTGATCTGAATAAAACTTACATTACTCTCATACCAAAAATAACTCAACCTATTGTTCCTCAAGATTATAGACCTATTAGTCTGTGCAATGTGGCTTACAAAATTATTTCCAAATCTTTGGCTAATAGATTAAAACCTCATCTTCCTGATTATATTAATCAAGCACAATTTGCTTTCATTGAACAGAGGCATATCTCTTCCAATATTATCATCACACAGGAAATTATTCACTCCTTCAATTTAAAAAGTTGAAAACATCAGGCTTTCATTCTTAAAATTGACCTTGCTAAAGCTTTTGATAGGTTGGAATGGAACTTTATTTTTGCAGCTCTGCACAGGAAAGGTTTTAGTGATAATTTTATTAACCTTATTCAAGCATGTATCTCTTCCCCTACTTTTGCTGTTTTAGTCAATGACGAGCCTTCAGAGAGCTTCAGTTCAGAAAGAGGTCTAAGGCAAGGCTGCCCCTTATCTCCATATCTTTTTGTTTTGGCAATTAATGAACTTTCTATTAGACTTCAGGCAGCCCTCCATAACAGTAACCTTGATGGCATTAACCTAGGGCTGGGCTGTCCAGCCATCTACTCTACTTTTTGCAGATGATTTGATTCTTTGTGGCAAGGCCACAGTTGCTGAAGCACAGGTGATACAGAATATCCTCAATGAATTTTGCCAACAATCAAGTCAGTACCCCAACTTCCAAAAATCTTCCATTCTCTTTAGTAAGAATGTTCCTCCCATAGTTAGGCATCAAATCAAAACTCTTTTCCCTGTCTCTGATTTACACCCTAATACTATGCATCTGGGCCATCCTATGATTTTTAGTCACAGGGACAAGAACAAGGCTTATGATTTCATTTACAACAAATACATGGCCAAGTTTAGCACCATCAAAGCTAATAAACTTAATCATGCTGGTCGTCTTCAATATATTAAGTTTGTTCTTTCTTCTATTCCTATTTATTACATGTCTCTTGTGCTATTTTCTAAATCTTTTATTGAGAAAATATCATTAGAAGGTTTTGGTGGGCAGGAGTCTAGGAAGATGATAACTCAAGTCCTATTGCTTACCGGTCTTGGGAGGACATTTGTAAGCCTACTGAACATGGTGGCCTTGGAGTTAGAGACCTACGGACTATGAATAAAAACTTAATTATGCATTCTGCATGGAATGTTGTCACTAATAAAAATCCTTTGCTTTCCAATGTACTCAAAGCTAAATACTACCCAAATGAGTCTTTCTGGAATGCAACAAACCATGGACCTAGATCTATTTTCTGGTCATCTGTCTTGCAGTCGGGGAAGAGCTTACCAACAACTCCATTTATCAAATTCATGCTTGAAACACCTCCATCCGGTCGGCACCTTGGAACCCAATCTGAACACCATTCATGACCACCTCACCCTTCCCCGTCACCACTACGCCTGCTCCTGCTCATCGTGGTCCGACCTTTGGCACCTAGGCACACATTCTTGGAACCTCACCTTGCTCACCAACACTTTCACCAATCAGGCTACCCAAACCATTATATCTACCCAACCAATTCCAAGTGAGCAAGATGACATTCTTAGATGGATCCCACCAAAGATGGTCGCTGCACTACTAAAACCATTTACAAGCACCTATCCTCCCAAGAAATCACTCCCCTTCCCAATCATGGTTCCAGAAGCATATCTACTGATGCCAACCAAATTCTTTAGAAAGTCTGGAAGAGTAAGAAAATACCTCCTCTCCTTAAGACTTTTGCCTAGAGACTCATTAGATACGCTCTTGCCACTGGGGAGAGAGCAGGTAGGTATCAGTCCACATTAATCAACAATGTTCATACTGTGGTGCTATTGAGAATGACTTCCACTTGTTCTTTCAATGTGACCTACCTAAATCAGTTTGGGCTAATGTTGATCCCCCATTTTTAGTTCATATATTTTATCTGAACAGGATGGAGTGCAGGCAACTCTTCCAACTTTGCTTACAACTAACCCCACTGATGATCTATTATGCAAATCTCTTTTCATCTTGTGGTACATATGGAAAGCTAGGAATGACAACAGATTCCAAAGGAGGACTTGGACCTCTTGGCAGATCCATCATGTGGCCTCTGCACATCTTAATTCTCATTTGCAGGCACTAACTGGATCAACACAAGGAGGAGGAAGCGATCTGGATCGATCCCTGATAATACAAGTATTGCAGGAACCCATCGACCAACCTCCACAGAGACACACCACTCTACAGCCATGCCCAAACAAGGAATCAAATGCAACATTGACGCCTCCATCACTTCGGACACCCCAGGACATCCACCCCGAGAGGCAGGCATAGGTATAATTTTTGTCAATGAACAGGTGCAGCCAACAAGAACGACATACATCAGCGCAATTGTGCATCAAATTTCTTCGGTGGTCATGGTCAAGCCGAAGCCCTAGCCCTTGCGGCCAAGATTGCCACCGCTTGAGTTATTCAAATGTTTCATTTTACACGAGATAGCGGTCACCGGGTGCACTTCATTTCTTCAAATTGATCATAAATATCCACCTGATTGGAGAATGAAGACTTTTACCTAGGAGTATGATAACTGTGGCTGCCATTATCCAATCACAAGTGTACAAGCTCAACAGAAAGATAATGTTGCTGCAGATTCACTAGCTAGGCTAGCTCTTTCTATGGCTGCAACTATTCACCAAAGTCATGTACAATGCTCTGTAGAGCTCATCTCGATCTGTGTCCTCTTGTTGAGGCACCGACCAATGTAACCATGAACCCCTTTTGGTTACTAGCAGCTCACTGCTGCTAAATGAATGAAATGCATGTTGTCAAAAAAAACATCTCCATCCTCTTTCCACTCAGAGATGTTTAAAGTGACACCGTGATTCTTGAGCCTGACTTCCACTTCACCCCATCTGGACAGTTCTTCCTTAGATGGAACCGTGACATGGAATGCATTGTCACCATGTGGAAGAGCTTCCCAATTCCAGTCAGCAGCCCGCACAAGACGATCAAGCTCGCTCTGAACAACCGAGGCTCCAAGCTTTCCCCCTGTGATAGAAATCAAAGCAGTCGGTGCTAGTTCAGGTGGTTCTAGCTTGAAATCAAAGTCAGGGATTTTCAGAAAGCCAAGTTCAGTCTTTCCAAATCCGTGTAGCGACACATTGGGCTTTGGCATTTTTGTCAAAGGACATTTAGATGCTAAATGAGAATTCTTCTTGTTGCAAACATAGCAATTGAGATTTGCCTTACAAGTATCATTCAAGTGGCCATTTGTCGACGATATCTGGTCGGCAGCCTACCAAGGGGGGTACCCGAGGTAGTAGATGAGATCGAGGGTGGTGAGGTGCGCGAGATCAAGAGCAAGAAAGTAACACGAGACACGGGTTTTAGACAGGTTCAGGCCGTCAGGATGACGTAAAACCCTAGTCCTGTGTTCTGGTGGTTGATTATGGTGAGAGGCAATCTGTTTTGAGGGGGGTCCCTGCCCGCCTTGTATAGCCGAGGGGCAGGGTTACAGGATCAATCAGATCCGATCTTCCCGATCAGCGTATCAACCTGCCGATCGGGAGATCAAGTTTCACAAGGTAACTTATCTATCTACTGATCCGGGTGGATCAATCTTGTTCTCCGATCCTTGCGCCGCATTCCAGGGAGTTGCATGCGCCGCTCGGCGTCGCCTTCAGGGGTTGGGCCTTGCCTAGCTGCTCGGCCCAAGCCCATCGTCCGAGGATACCCGGGGGAGCAATCCCCACAGCTAGTCCCCGAGCAGCTCGTGTGTCTCGACCCAAGTTCAAGGACCTCCCAGCGTCTCCTCCAGAGCTAGCATCTTGATAGACCGGCACCCTAGGCGAAATCTGCGTCGGCTGGCGAATCCGAGAGGTCGGAGCGGTCGGCGCCGTCATGGCCGAGCGGTATATGCGCTCGGATTCTCCGTTACTAGAGAGGAGCAAGCCCTCGCCTGGAGCATACCACGGTCGCTGCTGCGGGGGGGAGCGCGTATAGGCCCACTTTGTCAGGGAGACGCGAGGTGCTCAAGAGAAAAAAGAAAAAATCCCGGGCCCGGGTGACGTGTACCATGTCAAGTCACCGAAGGTGACGTGTACCACGTAGTCCCCGAGACTGGTAGTAGGTGAAGTATAAACCTGGTGCCAGGATCAAATTTGCCAGACATGCGCGATTAACCTTGCTTTGCAAATCATAGTCCCCAAGGCTGTGAATTAGACTTCTGACTTCATTATGTTTATCCAGGGGTCGATTGCGGGGACTTTCGCCTTGGCGGTCCACCCGCACTGCGTCCCCGCTGCCCATGCTCCAAAAAGGCCCGCTGGGCTGGGCCGACTCAACACACTCGAAACAGACGCAGCACGGCCCAGAATCGGCGGAAAGATCCAGACCGACACGGCGCGGTTTCCTACGGAGGGGAGGTGAAGCGGCGCGGCGCGGCACCCAATGGAACTGCCGTGAGTGACGGCTATTTAAGGGACTTGCCTTGTCACTGTCTTCACTTTCATCTTCTCCCACGCGCCACACTGGAACCGCCGCCTACTCACTTCTTGCTACCGTGCGCCTTCCGCCCTATCGCGCCGCCGCGGCAACACCACCGGAACCCTAGATCCAGCGATGGCCGGTGGCGGGGGGCAAACGGCGGCCAGGGTAGCGCGGGTAGCACGGCCGGTGATCCGGGGCGCGACGGCCCGCCACAGATCGACTTGGAGTGGGTGACATCAACCTGCACCGAGGCGGTCCTCGAGGAGCTAGTCCGCGATGGAGTCCTTCCTGAGCGGGCGCGCGGCGGCCGGCGGCCTACCGCCGGTGAGTCTTCCCTACCCCCGCCAATGGCGATGAGCTTGTTGTGTTTGCGGACTACTTCCAACGGGGATTCGGATTGCCGGCGCACCCTTTTCTTCGTAAGCTTCTCGGGTACTACCGAATCCGCCTCATTCATCTTCATCCCAACTCCATTCTTTATCTCTCCGTTTTCATCCACCTCTGCGAGGCTTTCCTTGGCATTCTTCCTCACTTCAATCTCTTCCGCCATCTCTTCTGCCTGAAGGCGTTCACGGGGTCCGGCTCGCCCAAGGTGGTGGGGGGCCTCTATCTCTGTCTTCGCGATGGCATGAGGAACCAGTATCTCGGGCTGCCGCTTAACACCTCGATGAAGGGGTGGAACTCGCAGTGGTTCGTCACCAGCAACCCCGAGCCACAGATCTTGAACGAGGTCAATGAGTGGTGGTGCGCCAATGGCAACTGGACCGAGCGCCCTACCTCCGCGGAGATGGGCCAGGTGGAAGAGCTGCTCGGGATCATCCGCATTATGAATCTGACGGGGGTGGCCGTGGCGATCAATTTTGTCTTGCGGCGCGTCCAGCCGTGCAAGGAGCGAGTGCACCCGGGGTATGAGTACTCCGGCGATGATGACGTGACTCGGGAAGTGCCGGAACAGCTGACAAAGGAGGCCGTGTTTCGGCGGTTAAGCGCGTTCTTCGTCGGTGGCACCCAACTAAGAAGCTCTGGGATGCAACAGCCATACAGTCTGGGCAATCAGCGCCCCGCGGTAAGTTTTGGCGTGGTAACGCTACTGTGTTTATGTTTCTCTGTTGGCTTACGCTATAAGCGTGGTGTGCAGGACCGGGCAGTCTTCGTGTCGGACGTGCCGGATGGCTCGTGGCTGACTGGTGTGGACCAGCGGCGCACGACAGAGGAGATCCTGCGGTCTGCGGCAAAGATCCTCCACGAAGAGGAGTCTGGCCCCGTCGGGGGAAAACCCGCAGTCCCCAAGCGTCAGGCTAAGGGGTCGACGGGCAAGGGCGGCACGGCAAAGGAGCCGCCGCCCAAGAAGCAGAAGAAAGCATCGACTCCCCCTTCTTCGTCCGTTCGGATAGACGAGGGAGGAAGCCGGAAGAAAAGGACCGTCGTCCTGTCTGATGAGGAAGACGACGAGGAGGATACGGAGACGCTGAACCAGCGTGTGCGCGTCGCCGCGGGGGGGGAGAATCGGGTGGTCGGCCGGGCGCCGGTTCTCGAAGGATGCCGACTGCCGCCCGCCTCGAGGTGCCCGGCGCTCTCTGGGAGCTTCGCCGAGCAACCGGGGGCAGGAGCTCCGGGCGGCCGCGGCGGTTTCGTGTTCGGCGTCGTCAATCTGACCTGTCAGTAAGCAGATGCTCATCTCGTATCTTTTGTGTTCCTGGTGATGTCCAGGTCTGACTTGGAGTTAACGTGCAGCGAGGCCTTGGTGGAGGACCCTGGCCATGGTGGTGACGATGACGCCGGTCGCCCCGAGGCTAGCCCCTCCCGGACCCGGCGACTCAGGGCTTGCCACCGAGAGATCGGCCCGAGTGGAAGGGACTGCAGTCCCCTAGTCCTGCTCGGGAGGCGAGGCCCGAGACCCCCACTCGTGGGCACTCGGCTGAAGGTGATGCCGGGCAAGCGTCCTTGCTACCGAGCTCACGGCCTGTCGCGGGCGGCCAAGCTAAGGCGGACGCCGAGGTGGAGCCGGAGGAGGTTGTGCGGGAGCCCTTGCGAGAAAGGGATGAGCCGGCACGACTCTGCCGTACCTTCTACATCGACCCTCACGGCAACCGGGTGGAGGTGGTGGACGACGAGATCGCCGTCGGGGAGTATCAAAGCCTGACGGCGGACTTGGAAGCTGCGCAGCGTCGCGCTTTGGTGAGTTAACTATGACACTGTTTCATTTAGTTGAGTAGCTCAGCTTTCAATTTGTCTGCAGGAGTTAGCGTGGGCCGCCGAGACTCGTGCGAGACTGCTGGACCAGTCGGCCGTGGCTTATGAAAAGCTGAAGGCTGAAAACGAGCGGCTTCGCTGTGAGAACAAACGCCTGGAGGATTCCGTCGGTCTGCTCGATCGTAACCTGAAGGTCGTTCATGAGGACAACGACCGGTTACGACAGCGAGCCGAGGAGCTCGAGCGTGAGAACGCTCGGCTGGAGGAAGCGGCCGCGGTGAGCACGGCGCGTGCGACGCAGGCTCAAGCGCTAGAGGCGCGCGTTACTGGTGTGTTACTGTCTATGCTCCGTTCGCATTATCTCGGAGTTTCTAGTTTAACGCCTAGTCGGTTTGCAGCCCTGGAGGGTGACCTGCGGCGATCACAGGCACTGGTCGACGAGCTGACTCGTGAGGTGGAGGCGGCCAACCAGGCAGCACAAGCTGCCCGGTCGGAGTTGCAGCGTAAGTGCTTCCGCTTGGTTATGCTTGTTTGATTGGCGGTTTTTGCTCGAGCCTGATTCGTATTGCTTTGCAGTCGTTCGAGAGAACGCGGCGGCTGCCCAGACGGATCTGAAGGGACGTCTTGCCGCCGCGGAGGAACGGACGGAGGACGCCATCACCCTCGTGACTCCGTTGCTTAACCTCATCGACCCGGAAGGGGGGCGTACGACCGAGACGTGCTCGGGGAACGCTATCCTTCGGCGTCCCGATTCCTGGTGCGGTGCCAGACCGCGCTGGAGCAGCTGCGTGTCTATGTTCATGGACGGCCTGCGCTACGGCCGGACACGCGCTGGCTCTGGTCCGGTCACACTATCCACGAGTGGAGCTCGCTCGGGTTGAGACAGGTTTCGCACGGAGGACGACAAAAGAGGAGATGGAGAAGCTAAGCGACGAAGCCTCCGACTCAGCGATCAAGGTAGTTGACGACCTGGACCTGTTCGGTGATGCTGAACCAACTGCGCCCTGAAAGGGTTTTGAGATTAGCTTTTGTATGATGTCTCGCGCCGGTGGACGCTTGATTATGACGCTGCGGTCATGCTTTTGTGTATGTGTTGTTTGCCGTAATGCCCTGCAGTGTTCGACTTTATCGTCTCGCCGGACTGGCCCAGGCTACCTCTGTCTCGTAGCGCTAAGGGGACGCTCCTTGTTATGCACGTAGAGGCCACTAGGGTCACCTGGGCGCCGCTGCCGACCGCACCATAACGCAGAGCGCAGGGCTGCTTGCACGTGTAGGTTTGGGCCGGGGACAGGGTTGCTCCAGTCAGCTTGAGCTAAAGTGCTTACTGGCGGTCTTATTGGCGTTAGGTGTGTAGATAGCACGATGAGTTATGACATGAATGCACAGAGAAAGAAAGAAGAAAACTCGTTATATATATATATGTATCTGATTACACAAGGATAGAATAAATATCTTTATTTTGTGCGGTCTCCTAGGTGTAAAAACGTATCAGGTGCTCCGCGTGCCAGGGGGATGTCCCTGCCATCTGACTCCACCAGCCTGTAGGATCCCGGCCGGGTTACCTCTTTGACAATGAAGGGGCCATCCCAGGGGGAGGACAGCTTGTGCATCCCGGCGGAGCTTTGGCGTCGACGCAGGACGAGGTTGCCGACCGCGAAGGAGCGTTCACGGGCGTTGCGGTCGTAGTAGCGGCGAACGCCTTCCGTGTACTTGGCCGACGGACGCCGCGCGGCCGAGGCGTTCTTCCTCTGCTGGTCGACATCGTGCGCTTTCGCGCTTGGTCGGAGATTTCCTCGGGTAGTTCTCGACCCTTGGTGAGCGAAAAAGCAACATCCTCTGGCGGGGATCGGCTTCGACCCATACACCATGTAATAGGGGGAGACTCCCGTACTCCGGCTTGTTTGCGTGCGCAGTCCCCAGACTGCTGGCGGGAGTTCCTTGAGCAACCTGCCCGGGTACTTGTCATCCTTTTGATACAAGCGTTTCTTAAGGGCATCGAGGACCATGCCATTGGCGCGTTCAGCCGGGCCGTTGGCCCTCGGGTGTGCGACGGAGACATATTTAACCAGAATGGAGCGCTCCTCACAGAACTCCCAGAACTCGTTGCCGGTGAAGTTCGATCCCAAATCAGTAATAATACTGTTCGGAATACCGAAGCGATGAACGATTTCTTCGAAGAATTCGGCGGCTTTCTTGCTTGTGGAGTTAACGAGCGGCTTGTACTCTATCCACTTGGAAAACTTGTCGATGGCGACTAGTACATACCGAAAGTTACCTGGTGCGGCTCTGAAGGGGCCGATCTGATCCAGTCCCCAGACTGCGAAAGGCCACGCGGAAGGGATCATCATCAGGGCGTGGGCCGGCAGGTGGGGTTGTTTGGAGAAGAACTGATAGCCCTCACAATGTCGCACCAGATGCTCTGCGTCTGAGACTGCGGTTGGCCAGTAGAAACCCGCTCGAAATGCCCTGCCGACCAGATTCCTGGAGGCACAATGACTCCCGCATATGCCAGCATGTATCTCTTTCAATATCTTGACGCCTTCGTGCTGAAGCACGCATTTTTGCAGGACATTGGCGTTGGTACTCTTGCGCATCAGGATGCCTTCCACCAAGACGTAGTGCTTGCTCCGCCGTATGAGGCGCTCTGTTTCCACCCTATCTGTCGGCACCTCGGCCTTGGTGAGGTATCGGACGAAAGCCGAACGCCAATCCTCCTTGTCGGTGGCGGTGGCGATCGCGGCCCCATCTGGGTCGGTGGGGGGTTTAGACGCCCTCGCCCGGCCTGCCCGATCGACGGAGCTATAAGATCATGTGCAAAGACGCCTGGCGGTATCTTGGCTCGGGAAGAGCCCAGCTTGGAGAGCCGATCGGCTTCTGTGTTCTCCTCACGGACGACATGGCGGAACTCGATGCCGTAGAACTTGTTTTCAAGCTTACGGATTTCGGCGCAGTAGGCATCCATTTTCTCGTTCGTGCAGGACCAGTCTTTGTTGACTTGGTTCACGACCAGGGCGGAATCTCCGAACACTTCCAGGCGTTTGATTCCCAATGAGATGGCGATCTTCATGCCGTGTAGGGCAGCCTCGTACTCGGCGGCGTTGTTGGATGTCTTGAAGTGTATTCATAGGACGTATCGGAGCTCTTCGCCGCTCAGAGATATGAGTAGGACTCCGGCACCGGCGCCGCTGATATTAAGCGCGCCGTCAAAGTACATCTTCCAATGCTTGGGGTGCTCAAATGGGATAGGCTCCAAATGTCCGTCCATTCGGCGATAAAGTCGGGCGAGTACCTGAGATTTTATGGTTTGGCGGCTTACGTAGTCGACGGTGTAAGCACCGAGCTCTACTGCCCACTTGGCGATTCTGCCGTCGACCTCCTTGTTTTTTATGATGTCACCGATCGGATACTAAGAAACCACGGCGATAGTGTATGACCGAAGTAGTGGTTCACCTTGCGTGATGTCGGGGAGGACGGGCGTAAATAAGCTTCTCAGATTTGCGGTAGCGAGTCTTCGATTCATTCAGGACTTCGCCGATGTAGTATACCGGTCGGCCGAACCTTGAAGGCATGCCTAGGCTCATCGCGTTCGACGACTATCACCGTTGAAACGACGCGGTTCGTTGCCGCAATGTATAAGAGGAGGGTCTCGTCCGGCAGCGGCGCCGTTAAGACAGGTGGCGTCGTTAGAAAGGCCTTCATCTCCTTAAATGCCTCGTCGGCCTCTGGAGTCCACACAAACTTGTCGGATGCTCGGAGGAGCCGAAAGAAAGGCAGGGCCTTTTCTCCCAACCTGGAGATATATCTGCTCAGAGCTGCCAGACAACCGGCGAGCTTTTGTACCTCCTTGATGTTAGTTGGTGGTGACATCTTGGTTATAGCCGAGACTTTCTCGAGGTTCGGCTCGATCCCACGGCGGCTGACGACGTTGCCTAGGAGGATTCCCGATGGAACCCCGAAGATGCACTTGTTCGGATTGAGTTTCCATCGGTACTCCCGCAGGTTTTTGGACGTTTGATCTAGATCGGCGAGCAAGCTATCGGCTGTTTTGGACTTAATGACTACGTCATCGACGTAGGCTTCGGTGTTTATGCCTATCTGATCCTTGAGGCAGGCCTGGATCATACGCTGGTACGTGGCCCCGGCGTTTTTCAGTCCAAAGGACATCGTAGTGTAGCAGTAGGCGCCAAACGGAGTTATAAAAGTTGTTTTTACTTGGTCTGACTCCTTTAGGGCGATCTGATGGTACCCGGAGTAGCAGTCAAGAAAACAGAGGAGTTCACAGCCGGCGGTAGAGTCTATGACCTCGTCGATGCGAGGGAGAGTAAAGGGATTTTTAGGGCAGTGTTTGTTGAGATCAGTGTAATCAACGCACATTCTCTATTCTTTATTACTTTTGTGGACGAGGACTGGGTTTGCCAGCCACTCGGCGTGATACACTTCTTTGATAAAATCGGCGGCTAAGAGCCGGTTGATTTCTACCCTAATAGCCTCCTTCTTGTCCGGCGCGAATCGGCGAAGCTTCTGCTTGATCGGCTTGGCGGAAGACGAGACTTTCAGGGCGTGCTCGGCATACTTCCTCGGTACCCCTGGCATGTCTGCAGGTTTCCATGCAAACACGTCCGCATTGTCCCGGAGGAAGCTGACGAGCGCGCTTTCCTATTTGGGATCCAGGTTGGCGCCGATCCGAGCGACCTTGGAGGGATCGCCGGTTCCGAGGTCGATGGTCTTCGTCTCCTTGTTCTTGATGGCGGACCGCGGCGGTTCATTGACCGGGATCTCCTGATCTTCTGGAGGTACTTCTCTGGAGGCGGCGAGGCAGTCCTACATCTTGGCGGCGAGCCCGGCAGTCTCGTTGATGATGTAGTTCTCTTGTTCGCAGGCGTGGGCACTCTTTATATCCGATCGGAGAGTGAGCACGCCCCCTGGCGCCGGCATCTTCATCACGAGGTAGGCGTAATGGGGGATCGCCATGAACTTGTGCAAGGCGGGGCGCCCCAGTATGGCGTGATAGGCGGTGTCGAAGTCGGCGACGTAGAACAGTAGGTGCTCCTTGCGGAAACGACCCGGAGTGCCAAACTGCACCGTCAGGGTGATCTGGCCGAGTGGCTCTGAGGCCTTGTCTAGGACGATGCCCCAGAACGGAGATTCAGCGGGCTGCAAGGCTTCCCTCGGAATGCCTAGCTCCCTGAGCGACTTCGGGAACGGAATGTTGAGGGAGCTTCCACCGTCGATGTGGACTCACCTGAAGTGAACGTTGCCGATCACCGGGTCCAAAACCGGGGAAACGTCCGGGTATGCGGTATCTCCGACCACCGATCATCCCCTCGGAGAAGGTGATCGACTGGTCGGACCACGGAAGGAAAGCTGGGTCGGCGATGGTGCTGTTGGCGGAGACTGCCACGACCCGTCTGGTGGCCAACTTCTTGCTCCGCTTGTTCTCTATCGCGGATGGTCCACTGACAATGGTGGCCACGCTCTTGGAGGGGGCCTGATAGGAGGCGCCATCTGGCTTCGGATCATCATCCCTGCCGCCGCCGTTCTTGTCGTCGTCGCGGCGGCGCTGCCGCTTCTGGTCCTCTTCCCGGAAGGCCTTGCCAAGCCTGTAACACTGACGCATGGTATGCGTCCCGTTCTTGTGGATCGGGCAGGGTTTGTCCAGAATCTTGTCGAACTCGGCGTCGAGATTGCGCTTGACCCGGGTTTTGACGTTGTTGACGCCGTCGTCTTGGGTGGCAGCGGAATCGCTCTTGGCGGTCGTGGTTATCCCGCCGGTGCTCGGGCCTGTGGTCCCGGTCTGGGTCGGCGTTGCGGTCGTCGACGCGTGGGCCTCCTATCGGCGGGGGAGGAGGTAGGGGCCTCTTTCCTCCGACGAGGTCCCTGTGGTGTCCTTCGGCTTCTTCTCCTTGTGCATAGGAGTCGGCGGTTTTCATCAGCTCGCCGATCGTCTCCGGGCGCTTCCTGTGGAGCTTTTCTCGCAGGGCCTTGCTGTAAAGGAGGCCCCGGATGAAGGCGGTGATAACGTCAGTGTCGTTGACGTTGGCCACGCGCTGGTGCGCAACGTGGAGAAGCGACGATGTACTCGGAGGGATTCATTCAGCGTTGAGCCAGCCTCTCCGTGTCGTGGCGTGTAGCTGGCGATCACATGTGGCCATGTAATTGTCCACGAAGAGCTTGCGGAGTTGCGCCCAATTGTCGATGGAGTTCTCCTCAAGGCCCGTGAACCGCCCGATACTAGGGAGGCCAGCATGACGGGCGGTAGTTGGCCATGGTGTCCTCCGATCCTCCGGCTGCGATCAAGTACGGCGTCGTCCCTGAGCCACCGCCGGGATTAGCCTTGCCGTCGTAGGGCTCGACTATCCCGGAGATCCGGAAGTTGGTGGGCCACCGATGAGAGCGCAGTCGGGCCGAGAGAGGTTTGGGACCTTCAATCATTGGTGCTGCCGCTATCAGTGCGCCGTGTTCGGCATCAAAACGGCGTCGGCGCTCCATCTCAACTTCATAAGCGTCCCGCCCTTCGCCGTTGATGATGTCGCGGGCGTCCCGATTGGCGTTGATGATTGCCCGGCGTCCCGGGGCGGCGGCCGGTTGACGGATGGGTTTGGCGGGTTGTTGCCACCCCCATTCTTGCTGCTGCTAGACTATCTCAACATCGTTGTCCGATCGGGCGAGACCGTCGGGATCTGCCCGACCGATGGCGACTTGACCCGGAGGTGGGCGACCTGCATGGCATCTCCCGGATCCTCGTTGACTGACCCCGCATTTTAATGAAAGCTTTAGCCCGGTTTACTTGAGGGCTCGGGGCGAGAGCTTCGAGTTCGTTGGCGCCGACGGTGAGGTTGGCGCCGGAGTGTGCGCCATGATCTGTTCGTCGATGTAAACGAACTCGCCGGGCCGATTCCCGTAGAGGTGCCGCCCGACCTCGCTGCATCTTGATGATACGTTGTTGCCGGTCCTCGTATGCTGCGCGGCGCCGAACCCAATCGGCGCTATGGGCTTCACGACGGGCGCGCTGTGTCCTTCCGTTGCCGTGCGGGCGCTGGCCTCATCAGTGAGACCGCTTCGAGCATGTAGATCCGAGCCGGTACACCGGGATGGTTGAGAGTTCACTGGAGGGGTCCGCCCGCCACGACGATTGACGCTTTCTAGATCCGATCCGGGAGAGTCGTCGGAGTCTCGAGCCGGCCGCTCTTCCAGATGGTGTGCAAGGACGCCTCCCTCCAAAGCAAGCGGAGCTGGACCATGTTGACGGTCGGGCGATGGAGAACCCGCCGATGCCGGGCGAATGGACCGTCGGTAAGCCGTTGCGCCACCTCCCCGGTAGGTGCCTGCGGAGTTCTGCAGACCGAATGGCATAGTTGCCACGGGTCTAGATCTGTTCCTCCGAGGGGTTCAGCGATGGATCTGACGCCCTGCCGAGCGGTTGGGATGCTGAAGGAAGTCTCCCGAGAACCACTTTGGGCCGAGATCTGGCGGGGTGTCCGCTGAAGCGGTCGGCGGCGGGGGCCGGTGGGTCTGACCGGTATGGCCATTACCCTTGGCGGCGGGTGATCGGGTCGGCGTGGTGCCCGACGGCGGCGTGCGGGCTGCCACCCCCCGTTGGGCGGGCTCTCGTCGGGGTTGCCGGCGGCGTGGTCTTGGCGAGCACGATGCACTCATGCAAGCCTCCGTTGACCCGGTCGATGAGTTCAACCAGATCGTCGGCGTTGACCGGGTTCCTTTCCCGGCGGGGCACGCCTTGCGCCGCTGCAGCCGGAGGAGGGACCATCGGGGCCTCGCTTGGGGCGCTTGGGCTTTGTCCGGCGGGGCCGAGGTGTCCCCGACCACGCGGGTGGGGTGCAGGGGCAGGGCGTCCTCCCCATCGGCGTGCTCGGGCGGCGACGGTCCACGAATGGATCCGACGGTGAAGGTCATGCCGGACGCAACGGAGAGATCGGCGAGCGGGGGAGTAACCATCTTGCTCAACGACGGATCGATGGCGCCCCTACCTACGGGCGCCCCACCGTCCGACGATATCCGGTCGGCAACCTACCAAGGGGGGTACCCGAGGTAGTAGATGAGATCGAGGATGATGAGGTACGCGAGATCAAGAGCAAGAAAGTAACACGAGACACGGGTTTTAGATGGTTCAGCCGTCGATGACGTAAAACCCTAGTCCCGTGTTCCGTGGTTGATTATGGTGAGAGGCAATCTGTTTTGAGGGGGTCCCCGCCCGCCTTGTATAGCCGAGGGGCGGGGTTACAGATCAATCGAGATCCGATCTTCCCGATCAACAGATCAACCTGCCGACGATCGGGAGATCAAGTTTCACAAGGTAACTTATCTATCTACTGATCCGGGTGGATCAATCTTGTTCTCCGATCCTTGCGCCGCATTCCAGGGAGTTGCATGCGCCGCTCGGCGTCGCCTTCAGGGGTTGGGCCTTGCCTAGCTGCTCGGCCCAAGCCCATCGTCCGAGGATACCCGGGGGAGCAATCCCCACACCATTGCACTTGCATCCGAAACAATGGAGAGGACGAGGCTTCTTCGCCTTGGTATCCACCAATCGGCAAGGATTGCTGATGAGCAAAACTTCCTACGAGAAACTGCCCGCAGCGAGGCTTGTCTTGTTTCGTAACCGTCGCCGTTTGAGCTTTGGCCGTGGCTCTTGGCGCCGCGGATATGAAGTATTGTTATGACGGCTGAATCTGTTGCTGGGCTACCATTCTCGTCTTCTGTAATTGTTGCCACTGTAGTTGTTGGGAGGCCGATTAGCAGGACCCCACCTTTCCTGGGGATATCTAATATTTTGCCACTCTTATAGATGCGCATTCACAGATTGCCAGTTTTATCGTGCAACCTACAACTTTGCCACTGAAAACAATTTCGTTGCTACGTTCTTGCCACTTTTGCTGACGTGTCATGCTAAATCAGCAAGCCAGCATGGACTTGACGCGTCTGTGTGTTTCCGTTTGTCTGGCCACAACGGCGTCAGCAGTTGCCTGTGCCTCTCCCTCTCTGTGCTGGTCACTGCCAGTGGGGCCCACAAGTCAGAATCATCTTCCTCCTTCGGCCTGCCCCTGCTGCACCGGAAACAAGATGAGAAACGTCCGCATGGTACACACGACTGCAATGCTAGCTTCATCGGCAATAAAAATCAAATGCATGGTTTGTACCATGGGAACGGCAATAAAAATCAAATGCATGGTTTGTACCATGGGAACGGCAATAAAAATCAAATGCATGGTTTGTACGGGAACGGCGAGATGGAGGATTAAAAAGAAATCTAGAGACAGATTCTGACCCATGAGCTGAGCAAGTCGGTGGCTTCATCGGGCCTCCTTGCCGCACACCGGTGGCCACGCCTGCCGGCAGGGACTGCCCCGCGCGCTAGCTCCTCGTCGCCCGGCAGGCGCCCTCTAGATCCAGTGCGCCGTCTCTGGCCCGCTCAAGCTTGCCGCAAGGACACGGAGCTGCAGCAGTGGCTTGCCCCTGCACGCTAGACCTCCTTGTCACAGGCAGCGGCGCCGAAGAGAACGTACCACACCCGCTCACACCGTCGGAGCTGAGCTCGCCTGCGGTGGGGCCGAGCTGGCTAGCGCCGCCCGGGTCGAGCTCGTGGGGGCCATGGCCACCCACGCTCGCCGTGGCGGCTGAGCTTGGCTGTGGTCGGGGCCGAGATCGCCTGTGCCGCCCGGGTCGAGCTCGCCGCCGTTCGGGTCAAGCTCGCCGCGGACATGGCCACTCGCGCTCACCGCAGGGGTCGAGCTCGCCCACGACCAAGGCTACCTGCGCGTGCGCTGCCGGGGATCACCGGGCGACCCTCCCTACTCCCTCGCCTGCCATGCCGCTTGTCGCCACAGCCCTGCCGAAGCACTGCTAGTGCTAGGGACCTCGGAGTTTGCCGCTGTTGTCCATGGAAGGTGTCCAAAGGAGGGAGAAGGTATTGACACGGCCGGGCCCATTTGCAGTTGGGGGAGGTGGGAATTTTCTACCACCGTTAGGGCTGGGCAACCAGAGGCGTGAAGTCCATGCTGGCTTGCTGATTTGGCGTGATACGTCAGCAAAAATGGTAAAAACGTAGCAACGAAACTATTTTTGATGGCAAAGTTGTAGGTCGCACGATAAAACTGGCAATCCGCGAATGCGCATCTATAAGAGTGGCAAAATATTAGATATGCCTTGCCATCGATCTCCATCGCGACCACCTTGGGCACGCTCGTGCTGGCGAGCTCTTGGTGCTGCCGTGCTGGTGGTGGTCCTCGATGTGGAGGCGGTGGCGGCGGCCGAGCAGCCATGTCAGCGTAGCTAGGTTTTTGCGCTGTAGATTGTGGCGCTTGGCCCGTGTAGTCTGTACGTAGAGGCAAAGCTAGCCTTGCCGGTGGGGCCACAGTGCATCGCGGGATCGGCCAAATCGCCTGGCATTGGTAATCAACGGGGTCAAGCCTGGCGCCGTGATATCGCCCTGAATTTGGGACATACACGGTCTGGTACCCGAAATCGACTTGGATTGCGGTGTCTGCTTCACCGTCAGCGACGGCATGAAATCAGCGAGCATGACGACCGAAGCTGGTCTAGGCCTTGGTAGAGGTCCCTTCCAGGGTCGGAGGGACATAGCCATTCCGGCACCTTCTCCTTCGATACCGAGCAACCATTTCTTGACATCTTACAGAATTGTAGTGCAGGCGCGTCTAAAAACCATTTGCCACTGATCTTATAGCCGAACTCAACTTTGATATATTCCATTTTTATGTACTTTATCATGTATATAAAACTAAAGGCACCATTCAATGGTTACAAGAAGGCTGGACAATATAATAATAATATCTTGTGCAGCTATCTTTAGAGGAACTAAATTTTGAGCTCGCAAGCAATCATTCGAACAAACATAAAAAAATGAGGACCGGCAAGAACATACATCTGGCTCTGCTATCTATAAAGATACTTTGTGTTTTGGTGAACCTGGAATCTACTGTTCACCATCCAGGGAACTCCTCACAGGTTTCTGTTCATCTACAGTGGTGAACCTGGAATCTACTGTTCACCATCTAGGGAACTCCTCATAGGTTCCTGTTCATCTACAGTGTTCGATCCCGGCGCTGCAGTACCCGAATCCCATCGCCACAGTATCGAATCCCGGCGCTACAGTACTCCTTCCACAGTGCCCCCGCTACCGTAGCGAACGCGTTACTGTAGCAGTTTCTTTTTCCTTTTCTTCCTTTTTCTTCCCCTTTTTTTGGTCTGCCCGCCCGCGCGAAGCGCCGGGCCAGCCGTCTAGTAACTGAGACATGTGTAATTTTGATGATAAGAACCAGTGTGGATATTCATCCCTCTGATGGTCAAACTGAGATATGTCTAATTAATTCAGGTAAATAATAATCAACGAGGAGATCCATCAACTTACAACAAAAGGAGACTAGTCTAATTTCAGATGAATATGTACCAGTGTCCAGTGAGGAGGACATCCATCAAAAGACAATCAAACAAAAAAAAAAGCAAACCTTAAGTAATTATTTCAAAAGTTGCAAAAATGCTATAGCTCATACAACCATAATATTAATCATCCTTCGTACTGTGCAAATTTGAAAGTGGATGAAGATAGGTTTCACAAATTAAAACAGATCCATGTTTGCCTTGACAATCTATGAATGCAAAAGAACCATCTTTGCCTTGACACTAATCTATGAGTGCAAAAGAGCTGAGCTTTTACGTACATGATCATTTCAAATAACATACAACCAAAATAATGGTCACTCCTTCTTGCTGTGCAAATTTGCAATGCACAATGCAAATTAAGAGGGATTACATAGAAAAATAGATCTATAGCTATCTTGACACTATTCTGCAAACACAGAACAGCTGAGGTTTTTTTTTTTTTTTTTTTTTTTTTTTTTTTGTGAATCATTCAGACAAGCCTATAACCATAATCATCAACTTAGCGGTGTCACATGCTTAACTTCTTGCGGAAATAGTTCTATCAAATGAAGGCAAACCATCAATGGGCATCCTATCCTAGCTATAATAATAACACTATAATAATAACACTACTGTAGCGGGCAAACCAAACTTTCATGGCAGACAATAGGATACAACTGATAGTCATTAGGGAAATCTCCTTGTGCGACGACGAGGGTCTCAAACGCTGCTGTCTTGGGGTCATAGTAGCCCAATGACAAACCTGTGTTGAGCAAAATCCGTCCATCTGTTGGGTCAACAGCCAATGGGGCAGCCTTCTCTGGTAACTCGTCAAGCACTATATGATACTCCAATAACCAGATGCCAACATCTTTCATCATCCATATATCCATCGTGTTCCTGCTCTGACCTGAATATGAAATACAAAGTGTACCATAGAGCTCGAGGATGGTCATATGTCCGGTGGTGCACGGTGGACCTTGCAGGACTTCAAATTCCTCTGTCTTGACATTGAACGCAACAATCTCACATCTTGCATCAGAAACCGGTCCAAGATTAGGATCTACTATCCAGCAGATCTTGCCATTGACGAAGGTCGGTTGTATTGCAGCTACTGGCCTAGGAGGAGGGTCAATTGGATACCACTCTACCCCATTCACAAGCTTCATATAGCAATCCAGCTCATAAGATCTCGTTTCATGGTCATTCTCTTTGTAGTTGATATGCACTAAGACATGCTGGTCAATCTCTGTGTTGTAACCCAATCCAATACGACCGGCGATGAACGCCTCGTCGCTATCATCAAATGTTATGAGCTGACGGTACCTCATAATAGGATTGCATATGAAATCCTGGTCACGACACCAACTCCCCACATTAAGGCCGTGGCAAGGCTGGGAGCACACGACATGCTCAGGCGGCAGTGGCGCTAGTAATCCTGGATCACGAAAGCAGTCCTCAAGATGTGCATAGTGACCCAATCTAGGGTCGATGATGAACATGATGTGTGGGCTCCTGTTCAGGTTTGCGTGGATGGCATGCGACCGGATGAAACACTCACTCATGATCATTCCACGCCACTCCCTGCAGACCATTCTCAGCTCAGAAACGGAGCGTGCCGGCAGCCACTTGAGGATGTTGAACCAAGCTGCGGTCGCTGGCAATGAGAATATCATGTCCTCCATTGTGCCGCCCAGGGGCACGAGACTCTCCTCATATTGACCGATCATCGGTAGATAGCCATTCTCACAGCTCCCAATGATGGTATCCTCCGGCGTGAATAAAATCTCTGGGTCGCCGCCGCCAATGGAATCCACTGCAAACACCTTGCAAGAGCTTGTCCCAAACATGATCTTCAGAGCACCAGCCGAACCATATATTACACCTACTGGGGCAATCCAGAGCGACTTGAGAAGCATGCGCTCGGATTCCGGCCACGCAGTCCGATCAATACAGCAAAGCTTCTCCCACCGAGCTTCATTGTCGTAATAAACAAGAAGAACCAAAGGATCGTCACTGTCCGGCTCTCCGTAGCACACACACAAACGCCCATCTAGCTCCGTCAGCACGGGCTCCGGACTGCCAAAAGCAGGCGGCAGCGGCAGCGGCAGCGGCAGCGGCGGTGGTGGCAGTGGCAGTGGCAGCGAGCCAAAGGTCTCGTCGGCGATTCTGAAAGTGACAATGCCACCGTCAAAGCACAGGAAGTGCAGATACTCATCTAGGAAGACACCATGTTTTTCATGCATCACGGAGCACAAGGGAGATCTCTCAGCACTAGGCCTCCAGTAACCAGCTGTGCCGAGGACGAAGACCTCGCATGTCGTGCGCGTAAAACCACGGTCTTCATATGCAGGTTCAGGGTCAGAGAACAAGCGCACGACTTTGTACTCCTTCCTCATCGTGCAGTAACCAAGGCCGTAGGAGACCCTACCATAGCAGGGTGGCTGCAGGGTTGTGCTGCGCCATCCTGAAGTTTTGTATGCCATCTTAAAAGGCACTTTGCTGTCCGGCAGAGCTAGGGCCTCGCCGGAGCTAGGGTTGACGACGTAGTAGCCGCCACATTCGGTGGCTCGGAGTAGAACGAGGCCACGGCAGGGCTTGGTCGTCACGACTTCCCCTAACCGGAAATCGTCTCGCATCAGCTTCTCGACCGCACCGTCGGGCTGCCATGAATACAGGTAGTCGTCGCTCGCGGTGAAGAGCAGCCTGGGGCGGTCCGCTCTGTTTACTCGCTGGCGGTGGAGGTCGATGAAGTTGTCGGAGGAGAGCATGGCGGACCACGCGCGGGAGACGCAGCGGAAGCGACCCACGGACTTGGCCGGCAGCCGGGCGAGGATCTCCGTCAGGATTACCTCGTTGGGCAGCGGCTCGGCACCGAGGTCGCTGCCCGCTGCCATGTCCTCCGTGTTCTCGCTCGAGCGAACTTGCATGCCCAGCAGAGGAATCGGCGGCGGCGTGGTGGAGAAGGAGAACTGGAGATGGAGGGCAACACGCCAACACCGCTGGCGTTCCAAGAAAACGGAACGGTTCGACGATGGAAAGGGTTCTCGAATTAAACTACTATATATATGTACAGTCCTACTATATATATGGAAAGTGTATAGATAGAAACGCCGTGTTCGCTGGTCGCTTGGCTCCTTCTTCGGCTGCTCGCTCGGCTGCTTCTGGCTGCTGCTCTCTCTCTCTCCCGGACACTGTGCAAGCAGCCAGCAGCCGCCAGCCGAGCGACCAGCGAACACGGCGTTAGGATGCAACAAGCACGGTCTAATATAAATTGAGATAGCACCATTTACCGTATTTAATTCGAATACAAACACAATTTAGTATGGGAACGTATCTAGCTAGTGCAAACTAACTTCCCGTGAAAACTTCGTGCAAACTACGATAAAAAAGTCATCTAAATTTACCAAAAAATTCACACATGTAGATGATATGATGATACACAATCTTGCAAAATATTTTTGTCTAAACTCGAATTCGTTTGTGTGAGATATAAAAATAACAAATTTCTACCAAATCATTTGGACGAACTTTCGGGCTTGAAATTTATTATTTTTTATATCTCACAAACGAATTCGAAGTTTCGACAAGATATTTTGCAAGGTTGTGTATCATCATATCATCTACATGTGTGAATTTTTTGGTGAATTTAGATGACTTTTTTACCGTGGTTTGCATGGGTTTTCAGCGGGAAGTTAGTTTGCACTAGATAATGCTCCCATTTAGTATACTCCCTCCGTTCCAAAAACATACAATTATGGGAAGCATGTCAGTCAAGCTTTAGTAGCTTTGGCCAAATTTATAGCAAAAGGTATTGGTATTTATGTTTCAAAATATTTTTATTATAAAAATATATTTCATAACCAATCCAATAATACTTATTTTGTCTCATAAGTTTAAGTATTTTTTCATATAATTCTAATCAAAGTTCGTAATGTTTGACTTCTCGGGACGTGAGAATTACATATTTTTTGAAACGGAGGGCCGGAGTACATAGTTAGATGCACTTAACAGAAAAAAAGTTTATTTTTTTCCTGAAATCATATATATCAACTCGCCGTCATCAATGGGATATGTATACGTAGGAGTACTCCTTGTTTTTTCTAGAAAAAAGGTTTCAGGAGTAGTAATCTTTGATTCTTTGTTAGCGATCGACCATAGCAAAGCTGCCGGCAATTTGAGAGGAGACTAAGGGGCTGTTTGAAGTAGGGCGCAGGGTGGCTCGAGCCCGTCGGCCAGGCCGAGGCCAGCCACAGCCAGGCTCCAATGGTGCACTCCTTTTTGTTTGATTTTCATGTTTCCTGTGAGCCAAGTTAGGTTGAGATAGCGTTTGATTTGCTGTACATAGGGATAAGATGACCTTGCATCTGGATATGGTTAACTTACCCTGATGTTTTCGTTTCAGGCATTCTATCGAGCACTTGTCAAGCGCCAGCCATGGTTGTTGAGCTTGAGTCGGCAATGGCTGTCAAGGTGCTGCAGGAGCATGGCGTGACGGACCTTCCTATCCATGCGCACGCGGCCGGCGTCAGTGGCGGCGCGGCGCCCCACCAGCTGCCGGCGCCATGCGGCGGCACGGCGCCTGCGTGGCGGTGTCAATAGCGGCGCGGCCCCATCCGCCTTGATAGCAATATAATGCAGCGGCGCACTGCTGGCCCGGCATTACAACAGCGGCGCGGCACCACCCGCCGGCCCCGATGTGGCGCTACGCCTGGCGTGGCAACCACCCACGGCGGCCGTCTCCGCAGCGTGGCCGGCGCCCGGCACCAGCGGCGCCCATGCCCTACAGCGGCGGCCCGCAACCAGCAACCACCAGCGGCGGTGCCGTCCACGCGGGGCCGTGGCCCCCACCACGCAGCGGCAGGCACCCGGCACCAGCAGCGCGGTGCCCAGCAGCCAGCGTCCGCGGCGTAGCGGTGAGTCTCCCCCGGTTGCCACAGCGGCGCTGCCCTCTCTCCACGGCGCCGCCCATGCTTTCGCGGCCGACTCCCCATGGCGGCCCGGCGCCCCACGCAGCGGCCATCTCCGCAGCAGCGCCGCCCCCCCAGCGTGTGGCCCGCGACCACGGCGCCACCAAGGCGCCGCGAGGAGTCCGGCAGCCGCTCTCTTCGCCCCGGTGACATGGAAGAACGAACAGCAGCATGGACAAGAAGGAAGGAGCAGTGGGTGAGAGATGACTTGTCGGGCGGTGATGCTATCGAGCGCGTGAGCGCTTCACGCAGCCTGGCCGTGAAAAAATAGACCTTCAGAGCGTTTTTCTGGGGCCAGGAGAGAGAAGATTTTTTGCACCAATCTGGCCTAGCTCGTTGGTGGGCTCAACAAATCAAACATGAGGAGTTGCAGCCCACGGGCTCAAAAAGGCCTCATGGCCCTAAATCAAACGCCCCCTAAGTGAGTATGATGAATTTGGTTGTGGTAGGTGAGTAATTTTTTGCGGTTCGGTGGAAAGTTTTTTTCGCGATCGAATTGTGTTCGTATTTTCATTAAGAGGAGAAGCAAAATACACAGTTGACCGCGATTACGAGAGGCCTCACAGAGTCACAGCTCACTTGGGAGGAACCTAGATTACTGGATACATGAGTTTACATTGGAACATCATTTCACAACCAGAAAAGATCAAGAGCTGCCAGTGGCGCGTATCCTGCCGCCGCCCACTCGGCACCCTCCCTAAGTATCGCTGCAGCTACCTCGCTCGATGATGATTCGGTGGAATGTTGATTGGGGCATGGCCCTGAGCGAAAGCGACGCAGACGTGGCCGGCGGGCTGGGCCATTCGCTGCTACACTATCATCACCACACCAGCTGCATATGCCGCCAGTCTCGATGTTGATTCGTGCCGGCGTCCTTTGTGCTGCCAGCGCAATTCCACCTCCGCGTCTGGGCGACGCCGCGGGCGCCAGCCTTGCCGCCGTCGACCGGGCAAATGCCGTGTCCGCACCACGTGCCCTATGGCGCATGCGCTACCACGGGAGGAAGCACTCCACGTCCTCCACGGGAGGCCGCCTCGCACGTGGCGTTGCTGCCGGGTTGGCTTCGCGTCCGCCCGGTGGCCACCACGCACGTCTTTGTCGCTACCCGAGCCGGGCCTGTTCTAGCCGGTGGCCATCGTGCCCTTGCCCTCGCTGCCTAGGCCAGCGTCGCGCCCACCGGCAACCTCCCTGCTGGGGGACGAAGCCAGGAACGGCGTCAGCGGGGGCTAGCTTCCTCTTCTTCTTCCTCCAGCCCCCTCTTTTCTTCTTCTTCCTCCTCATGGTGGTAGAGGGGCTTAGGCCAGGCTCTATAGGAATCATGGCCGTAAGGGAGGCTGGAGCACGGGTAGCCCCCCCGCTGGCTTCGTCCCTGGCACCCTCGATGGCCGAGGCTGCGCGCACCGCAGTCGGTAAGGAGGAAGAAATACGTGTGTTTTATTTCCCTACCTCGTGGGTCTATACGTCAGATGTCTACTCAGCATGCCACATCGGCGTATATAATGGGTTAGGATCCGTTTGGACCTGTATGATATCTAAAACCAAGTTCATAGAGCTAGAAATAACATTTTAATAGTAGAGGGGCCTAAGTAACACTTCATGAAGTTAAGGGACCACCCAAGTATTTTCCTCGCCATAATTTATATGTGCAGGCCCATGCAACGATTATGGGCCCCCTACTACCAATAGTGCTAGCTCCTTAGTAGTTGTGCTTAAAGCGCTTGCCAAATGGCGAGCTACTATTGGCCAAGCATGGGAAGATGACTTACATGTGGCCACCGTAAGTCCGGCAATTCCTATATATAGGCTTTATTCAGCCGGCCACATGAGTGCAGCTCTAATAAAATTTATGTTTTGGTTTGACTCTTGTCTTGTACTTTGTGGTAGTATTTTGACTCATTTTGCAGTGTTATACTGACACTTTTATCGTATTTGTCCTTAGATGGATGAAGTGGTGGTCTCAGTTGCTGAGAGCATAAAGAACTTTGTATAACGAAGTAATAATAAAGTGTTTGACTATGTAGGTTAAGTTGTAAAGAATAAATTATATATTATTTTTTTCATATATGTCCCATAATCTTTCTTCTATTTCTCCTCACACCCACTCGTTGTTTGGACCAACCACTATATATGCCCAGTTTGTTGCTCACATAAAAGCTAAGTTCTCCTGTCTCTCATTCACTCTCTTCTCCATATATCAACAAAAGTGCTAGTTAGCTTGTTTGTAGGAGCACTCCAATATAAGTACATATGAACTAGCTTATAAAAGTCTATCATATTTATTTTGCTTATATGGAAAAGAGAACATGAGGGATGGCGATATCTCTTGGTGGAGACAAGCCAAAGATTATCTTGGTTGATTTTTAAGTTGTCGTTATTTAATAGTGTGTTTGCGAACGAACACTCCACCTAATGCCTACAAACGATGAGTGTGTAATGCAAGAACGTTGCAAAAGAAATCTCGTTCACTAAAATAAGCAATAGTTTTATTTTTCGTGTTTCTGTATTGTAACACCCCTGGTGTTACGTTAACCTAAACCCCACCATGTCATCATATTATGCATTAAGCATCATATTTATCAATTTAATGAGAATGCAATTAACATATGATCATATGCATCATTAAGTTGATCACCAAGTGCATTAGTGCATTTCATGGTGTTAATGACCCTTGCCTAAGTAATGCTTTGTCTTGTATGCCAAGTGTGTTTTAAGATGTTAATCATGCCTAATGATTTTTAGTATAGCTTGCTATGCATGCTAATTAGAATAGTGTGGAAAAGCAATTAAATTTCACTTACATGCTTTATCAAGTTTCTAAAAGCGATTAAACTAAAAGCAACCTTGGAGTGATTAAGTGTTTGGCTAACTATGTTTAACATCTTAAACATCTTTTACAGGTCAAACAGTGTAAAAGAAAAAATTGAAATTGGATTTGGAATTCAAATTCCAAACCCTAGCCTGAGTGGCTAAGTCCGGGAATTTGAATATCAATTTCAATTTCGAGGAGCTAACCATAATTAATTTTGTAAGTAAAAGTTGCCAAGCTTTGGTACCATTCCAAAGTATGAACTTTGTACTTTGAGAGTGTGCCATTGGTTGGGTTTGAAACTCACCACAACATCATTAATTAATTGCCCAAAGAATCAATTTGATAAATCCTTTCAAAAACCCTAAATTCAAAAGATGTTTTTGTCCCCTTTTCTACAGTGTTCAAAATATTCAAAATTCAGGAAAACTTCCAAAATACAAATTGTACATCTCTTTGAGATCTACAAGTTTGGTATATAAAGTTTTTCAAGTTTTTGAATAAAATTTGAAATAATTTCAAAAGTTCTTTAAATTGGGAATTGTCCCCTTTTGATTTTTAAACTCCAATTCAAAATTTATTCAGTTTCATGAAAAACTCTTTTAATGAAAGTTGTAGATCTTGAAAAAATGGAACAACTTTTATTTTTAGATAATTTCATATTTTATTCAAAATTTGAAAGTAATTTTGAAATCCCAAAAGTTAAGATTTAAGCCCTTTTTCAAATTCAAATTTGCAGTTTCAAAAATATTTGAAATTTGACAAAACTTGTTTAATAAAAGTTGTAGAGCTCATTATTTTGCACAACTTCTATTTTGGGAATTTTTCGAGTTGTTACATGAATTTGAAAGTAATTTGAAAAGGGAGAAAAGGTGATGCTCGCTACAAGATAAACCCGGGGGGGGAACTCCCTTCTCTCTTCTCTGCTCTCACTGTCGCCGGCCGGCCGGCGTGGCGTGGTCGCGCCTTCTCGCGCCCCCGCCGCATGGCCAACCACCTACTGTCTTCGCGAGGCTCCTAGCCACCTTCTTTGCCTTGCCCATGCTCCATAAATAGCAAGCGCCCGACGTCCGATGTCGCCCTTTTCTTCTTACGCTCCGCCGCCGTGAGCTTCACTCGCCGGCCAAATTTGGGCGACTCGCTGCGCCATCGCCCTATCCACCTATCCACCCGCCTCGCCACCTCCTAGCGAGTTCCCTGAGCCTGTAAACGCGAGCTATTGCCACTGGAATAGCCGATGTGCCACCTTCTTCTTCATTGCCGGTCATCGAACGCCGCTGTAGCCGCTTCGCCGGGTGGGGCCACCTCGAGCACCTCGGGCCGAGTCCAATAGCGCTCAACATCGCCTGAGCCGGTGATCACCGTCGGCTTTCTCCCGAAGCTTCGCTATTTGCTGGGCGGGGCCAGCGGGAACGCGACCGCACCACCGGTGCGCGCTCCGGTTTCCGCCGCCGAGCTCCATCTCGTCGCGGCTAGCCACCTCTAGTTCTCCTCCAACCCAAACAACTCTACCAGACAATCCGCCTAACCTTACTGATGCTCTCTGGCCTGCTCGTTGGATCTCCAACACCACCGTTCCACCGGAGCACCGTTGTGCCGTCGCCGCCGGCACGGCCGAGCCGCCATTGCCGCTGTTCTTCCTATTCCAGTCATCAATCAAAGTCATATCAGTGCTCGTTGGGTTGGTCAGGGAGAGGGGGACACGAGGATGTCCTCAGCGTCGCCGATAATCTCATCGTCGGCAAGGATGCCGACCGGCAGCGCCGCCGCCTCCTGTTTGATCGGAGAAGGGAGGGAGGAAGACGGGGCCGACAGGTGGGGGCCGGTGGTCAGAGAGAGAGAGAGAGAGAGAGAGGAGAAGCCAGCAGGCCGCACGCGTGCCTGGGCTGGGCCGAGTTGGGCCGTTCGGGCCGCACAGTGGCCCGCGAAGGAGAGGAAGGTGTTTTTCCTTTATCTTTTCAAAATGAATTTTATTTCCTGAGTTTCATAATTTCATAATTTAATTATTTGGGCAGATAAAAATATGATAAAAATATATGTGTGATCCTTGTGATTAGTAGTTTCATAGAAAAATATGTTTGCAGTCTGTTAATCACTTTTGTCATGATTAATAATTGCATATTTTAATTAATAAATGAGTAGTGTTTGATTTTTGTAGATTAAAATAATAACCCAAAAAGCATGAAAAATTAGGAGTAAGCTTTTCATGTTAACATTGACCTCCACTAAAATTTATACACTGTTTTGAATAAGTGTTTTAATAATTAATTCTAGCCTTATTTAATGACCACGAAAATAATTAATAAGGCCCTAAATTAATTAATTAGTTGACTAATTAAATGTTAATTGATTTGTGGTATTGTTTGAAGACCCTGGATCAGTAATTCTCTCTGGTCCAAGACATGATCATGTATATTTTATGTATAGTGTTGCTCACATATGCTTAATAAATAATTAAAGTACTTAAGTAGCAAAACTAGAATTCATTTAGGTTTGATTGTTTTTGATATTGTTTGAAGACCATAGACCATTATTCACCTTAATGATCCATGGCTTGGTTGTGTAGTATTAGTTGTAGTCATCATCACATGTGTAGTAGTAGTAGTTAATTGGTAGGTTTAATTAGCGGCTTTCAACAAGCTGTAAAAATGGTTAATAAATTAGTAATTAACCTTAATCACTATTAGGGTTGCTTGATTTTGGATTGAGTGATGACCCTAGGTCATTAACCCTAATGACCTTCGGCAAGTTAGTTACGTTGATTGCGTTGCGTTATCCGAGGTCGTCATAGCTGCTAACCATGGACCCTTAAATACAACCTGTCCGTGAAGGAAAGTTGTACTCAAGTTAAATTATGCCATTAGGTTGGCTATCTTTTATGTGTGTGCATCTTGCATCATGTTTAACCCTTCCTTTCATTTAGAAATGCATGTGTAGTGGCATTCAAACAATAAGCATGTTTGGTGAATAATTAAATCTGTTGCACCGTGAAGGAAAGTTGTACTCAACTTTCTTTAGATTGTATGCTTTGCATCCTGCATCATCCACCATGTCGAGCATGGCATTTAAACATACATCATTTTATTACGTATAGTACGTGAGAGCGAAGGATCGCGATGATCAAGTTCGGAGAAGGTGTTTCCAGAAGAAGAGGCCCAGAGGTGTTAATTCCATCTGACCTGTGATCCCTCTAAGGATCCTAACCTTCTCTGCAACGCAGGCAAGCCCCGAATGCATCCAAACCTGTCCTTGTATTTCGAAAAGCTTTATATTTTATGTTTCTGATATGATGCATTAGGTGTTAGGAGTTGTGTGATATCCTACTTTGATGCATTTACCGTACCTTGACATATTACCCTGGATACCTGCTTTGATTTCGAAATGCTTAGTATACGCTTAGCCTCGCTACTAGTATAGGGTTTTGATAAACTGTTTTCAAAAGTGTGATAACAATATCCTCTGAAGGAAAGTTATGAAAACCTGATGTTGCTTGTTGTTTATCCTTGTTCCGACGGGGTCAAGGGTACACAACAAGAGCATGATGATGAATAAATCGAGACCGGGTGGAGTGACTTGCACCAGGATGGGCTAGTGCCCTGGTGTAGTGTCGTCCACTTGTGAGTCGATTAAGGACCGTCCGTTGTGGTGATCCTGTGGTCAAGAAGGTTATTGGATAGTACTAGTCGCATGCTAATGGCGGTAAGCTCCACTTGGACTATCCATGACGAGAACGGGGAACGGAAAGTAGCGTGTACCCACACTACGAGCGCACCGTCGACGTACTGACGGCGTAGGGAGGTGGTGTACTGTACTCTCACGGCTAGGACTCGTTCTGGTTACTGGAGAAATCCAAGCGTCGAGTTGATGTATGTAAGATGTTCGGTCCTGCATACATCGTGTGGCTAGGAATCCCCAGCTGGGTATATTAAGCGATTCAAATCGTCGTTGCTCCACGATATGGGAGACTTGACCAAGCGTCAGCATCGTAGTAATGATGGAAGTTGTGAGACTGGAAAGTTTTGAATTCGTTACATGTTTGACAAGTGATTGTTATAGTAGGGACTGGCTTAGTCTCTTTTCGCAAAAGGTGTCTTTGATCTTGCTAAAGCCTTAGCTTGATTTCTATCAGCCGGCATTCCTGAGTCTTCTCCACTCTTTCCTGTCGGGTAAGTCTTGCGGAGTACTTTTGTACTCAGGATTTGTTTGACCCCTGTTGCAGGTACTAACTGTTGCTGCTAAGTTCGGTCATACCAGTGGGCTTGGCATGATCGAATATCTCTCACCTGAGGTGTTCTCCTGCAGGTGTTCTATATCCCCTTCTTACTTCCGCAAACTCAGTTAAGTTTTATTTAATCAAACTCTGATCAAATGTTGTAATCTTCTTTTGTAAATCTTCCGCTACTCTGTTGTATTTGGATAAAAACGGTTATAATACTACAATATCTTGTAAGAAGTCGATCTTGGAGAATCGTGGTGTCATCGGGGTTTCACCCGACAGAGCTTTTTAAGTTATGTGGTACGCAAGCATAGCTGACAGAGGTCTTAGGGATAATATCAGGTGCTTGTGGGCCATATAATTTAGAAGGTTCTGCCACATGTATGTTATTTATTTAATTTTATTTTATGTGTTTTTATATGTCATTCTATTCATTTACTTTATATTTCATTTAGCTCTACTTGTCCTAATTATGTGCTTAGACGTAGTGTAGCACTTTTCATTTCGCTGAGTCTACACGTCCAAAAACTAGATCTTGCCAATTGGCATCCATCTATCCTAATAATGCACAATCTTGTTTTTTCTGATGTGCACATAACAAAACTCCCCTTGCTAAGCCATCTCCTCCACAAAAAATGTACCCAGAAAATCAACATCATCATAATGAACTGTCTAGAATGATTTTAATCTTTTTCTTTTCTTACCCACTCAAAATAAATGGTCCAGATTAGTTGGAACTGTCCAGATTGATTCTAATCTTTTTCTTTTCTTACCCACTCAAAATAAACGGTCCAGATTATTAGTTGTGGTGTGGACTTATGGTATGTGGCTGGGCTCAACGGCCGCGCGCATGAGCTGTAAGAATAGGGATGAGCATCCTGACGACTATTTATACAATCCGGAAGGAGCATCCCGGCGGCTGCTTCTACAATCCGCAGAAAGACGGCTTAGCGGCCGGCGCCTCATTGCCAAAGTCTGAAGCCTAATCTGAACTCTGTCAGTTACACGCCGTAGGTCTATGCATGCAGTGGTGGTGTGCAGTGTGCAATCTCACCAGCTCGACAGCATGACAGTCCCATGCCGACTGGACATAATGTATTGCCTGTCGAGCAAATTCCAAGCACAGTACTGCTGCACTAATCACAACTCACAACCCTCACACAAGAATTTTACTTTTATTCTCTGACATGAGTGTGTGCTGATTATTTATCGCAAAGTTATAAGGAAAATTTATGGTTCCTAAGATAACGAGGAAAACAAAAATTGTTGGGAGTATTTGGTAGTACTCATTTATTTAGTCATCCGACTAAAAATTTATGGTTCCTAAGATAATGAGGAAAACGAAAATTGATCCTAAATTATCTTTTCATGGATTTTGACTACTAGTTTGTCTATTAATTTTATTGTTTAGTGTATGATTACTGTATTTCAAAACAAGACTAGTCAGTTTTTTAACTATTTGATGAAGTAAAATGCACCTAATTGAGCTGACGAGCTGCTGCTCGATTTAGGAGTCCTCTCTCTCAACAATCTAGCCTAACCTCTCCTTATCTGGCCTCTTCTCGCCAACGCCGGAGAGAAGTTCCAGCTCTTTCACGTTGGCCAGGCCAGCGCGGAAATCAAGGCTACTCGCCAGTAAGCTTGCAATCGCCGGGCTAGGTGAGACCAGCGCTGGTCAAGAAACCAAACGCCTCCTAGCCGGCGCAGAAACCAGTACTAGTACGTACACCACGCCCAAGCCCCGAAAGACGGAAAGAGCCAACAGGACGCAGACCAGGACTCGAAAAGCCGCGGGAACCAAGCCCCGAAGAGGGCTGGTGCTGGTGCACTGCTGCGGTGCGCACTGCCCTCGTGCGAGCGGGCGCGGCGCCCGATAAGACCCGCGCGCTCTGCCGCTGCCGCAGGCGGCCGCAGCGCGCGCAGCCGGTCTCGTGTCATCAAATCAAATCAATCACCGCTCGTGTCCGTCCGCGTCTCACAGTCGGTCTCGTGTCAAATCAAAGGAGCAATCACCGCTCGCCTCCGTCCGCGTCTCACGGTCGAAATCGCATCGAACCATCCGTTCCACGCTGCCCCACTCGCACGCGTTCGATTTCCTTCTGGTTTCGCTGCGCATTCGCGGAGGCTCTCTTGCAGGTAGCTGGTGCCGGCCCGCTGCCTCTGCGCCTCGCCTCGCCTCGCCGTGCCGTGTGTGCACCGGTGGCCGCGAGGGACAGACATGGCGTCGGCGGGCCGCTGGGCGTGGATAGCGGAGGTGGCGGGCGAGGAGCTGGCGAAGCTGGAGGCGGCGCACCCGGGCCGCTTCGGCCCGCTCAAGGCCGAGCTCGAGCGCCTCGTCGCCGACCCCGGCCTGGACGAGGCCGCGTTCCCGCTCGTCTCGCCGCGCGCCGGCGCCGTCACCGCCGATACAACCACTCCGGCCGCCTCGTCGTCCCAGCCCGCTGCTGCTCCTGCTTCTTGCACGGTGCCCGTGTGCACTCAAGGTTCGTCCTCCACCTGCCCCCGCTGTGCCATGCCATGCGCCCTTCTGGTCCCGTCCCGTGCCACGGCGCCAGTGCATGGTCCAGCCACCAGCCGCCCACTCACCTTGCGAGGAACTCGTGCAGAGTCGTCGACCCGGAAGAGAAAGCCGCGCGGCGGCGCGCGGGAACGGGATGAGGAGGGGAAGCGGAGACGGCGGGGGAGCACGCCGCCGGGAGGGACCAAGGACAGGGCTGACATGGCCATCGAGCGCGCCCAGCGGTGCCTAGAGAGGATCCGCGCCGTCAAGCAGAGCTTGCTCGCCGCTTGGATTCACTGATGGGATGCAGGTGTGGAGGAGAAACGGGAGCACGAAGAAGGAAAAACTATGGCGGTGGAAAGGGAAACTGAAAAAATCACCTTTTGATCGAGAGCCCTTTTTTTTTGAAAAAAAGTTGGTTGTGTAAGTAGCTGCCTTGTACGCCATGTCACGGATTAAGCTCAACTGCGCAAATAGTAAAGCGGGCTTCATGCCTCAATCGAACTGTACCGCTTCCGTTTACATCTCCTTGATCTGCCGATTCACCAAGCCGATTGATTTTCCATGCGCATGTGAATTGTGATACCGATTGGTGATTGATTGGTTCAAATCATTTCAGCCGATATACTATCATGAGACGTTCGGCACAGAGATCTTCCCGCTGCAACGGTGAGCAGGTACACGGTTGTGGCACCTAGAGTCTAGCTGAGCACGTGCAACCTACTTGTTTGGCATCTATTTGGCCTAGCTTTCCAATTAAATGAATGTGCTTTCAATGGGTTAAGCGCTTTGCTCTACGATAAGAGTTCGTTTTGATTGAAGCTTTATTTAAATGAGTCTTATCTTATAGCTAGGCTAGTGAAGAGGGATATAAAGTGTGCTACCCCCTTTCTTTCTCCAGGTTATGGGTTTCGCATACGAATGGAAAGTTAGGCTATCCGCACTCGTAGTACTCTAAATTTATACTCTAAATGGTCTAGTCATCAAGATTCTTTTCTCTATATTCAATTTTTCCGCACTCATCCATCCTTTATTTCATCATCTATCTAATATGGGACCCACTTGTCACTTTATCTAAATATATCCATGTGAGATCTTATTTTGAATAATTAATTGAAACAAACTCAATGGTGTAATCGGAATTTAATTTGGTTTTTCGGTTTTTGAATTATAACATTTTTCTTGTTGGTTGAAGTAATGGGACCCGCCACTGTACCTCTTCTACATGCACACAGTCGCTGCTCAGGCGCTGCTCTCTGTTTTGGCGTAGAAACGGTACAGCGCTGAATGTGGCGGACGGGCATTGGTACCGGACGTTGTAGCGCACAGCGCTGCGACAGCTTGGTCCGTTGCTTGCTCCTGTATCTTGCTTTACCGTATGATATACAGGCAGCGCTGCTGATAGCCTTAGGCTATCCGCACTCTTTATCCTCTATTTTCATCCTTTATACATCCTAATCATCAAGATTCTCTCCTTTATACACGCGTTTCTTCCGCACTCATCATCCTTTTATATCTCATACTTTATACCAACTATCAACAACGATCTCACTTGTCATCTTTTATAAATTTTATCTAAATATATCCATGTGATATCTTGTTTTGAAGAATTTATTGAAACAAATTTAATGGTGCAATCAGAATTTAGTTTGGTATTTTAGTTTGTGAGTTAAAACATTTTATTTAGGTGTAAAACGTGGGGCCCAGATTTTTGGATGATGTGCGCTGCATGCGCAGCTTCCGCGTGGACAACGGCAGCGGGCCCCAAGCCGCATGCATGCTTAGCGCATGGGCGCTACCCCGCTCGCAATACCGGACAGAGACAGATTCCGGACCACTTTAACGTACCCGGTGCAGACTTTTGCTCCGGTAAAAACTCTTCCAGTATGCTTTTAACGGAGCCAGTGCAGATGGTCTTAGTACACCATCCTACTCTGCCACCCTCTTACTACTCTGACCTACTATCTTCATTCCTACTCTTCAGGAATCGGGAAACCAAACCAATACGAATTAACGTATGATTCCTTGCGCTTTTATCCAATAACGGAACTACGAGTCTGAGGAGAACATGCCTTTCCTCTCAACACAAGGCCTCCTCTATTCGGAACAGATAAACAATACTTGCGAAAAAGCGTAGCCTACACGAAAACCATCGTATCTAGTAGCAAAGGAAAAGAAATGGTTATGTGCTGCACGATATCCAAAGCACTTTAGAGTTAGGCTTTCTAAAAACGGCTCTCCTCGTTTCTAGCCTAGCTCGCTAAGACTCTAATGCTGAGGGCATGTGGTGGGGGGAGGTGGCTACGTGCGGGCACTTTAGTATAGTACAAAACAAAGTTTTGCATCAGTCTGGCCTAGTTAGAAAGAAGAAACAAACAAACTGGCCTGCATTAGTTAGGCCTGGCCTTGCACAGCCTAGCAGGGGATTTGGGCCTAGCCGGCGGTATACCGGCAAACAAATACGCCCTAAATTTTCAAAGAGTTGTTCCAAAGATAAAACTTGGAAATTTAAGTCTATCCTACTCTCTCCGTCTCGTTGTCTTTGTCGTTAAAAACCCGCACTTTCTTCACAATCACGGTTTTCATGTAACAAATTCCATGAGACAGAGGGAGTAGATCCTAGCCACATCCGGCCACAACATGATACTCGTCTTGCTATGCCCACACACAACATATGGTAATTGGCAAGTAAGATATGATGCTCATATTGATGCAACAGACGTCGCTCCTTAATCGGCCAAGCAAGGGATAAGTGAGTTACACCACTCAAGATCCTGTTTTGCTGTGATCCTAAACCTCACCAGATCAGGTCACATTCTTTTATCCTGGTCTAGCTTGTAGCTCTTTTGTCCTCTATTTTTTTCTTGATTTAAGCAATTAACTCGTATAGCTTGCAAGTAATGAGAATTTTCATGTACTCGACTTCTACTGTTCCAAGTATGCTAAGCATGAATAATGCACTATCCAAGTAAACAAGCAACACTGCAAAGCTTGAGATGAATCAAGAAGGAATGAAAGTTAAACATGTTGCATCTACTCCCTCTGTCCCCTTTTAAGTGTCGTCGTGGATTTTCGTGATATAAGTTTGACTCAATTTGTAGAAAATATGTGCAATATTTATGTATCCAAATAAATTTATTAAAAAACTAGATCCAAAGATCTTTTCTATGATACTAATCGATGATATTTAGTATTTATTAAAATTACCGGTATTTGTTTCTCGGGAAGAGCAAGTGACAGTTGAAAAGGGATAGAGGGAGTAAGTCATAGCATACATACATAACATGCAAATGCATAGCACATATTCAAGTTATGTTTGGAGAAAAGAGTCAAGGATTCTTAGGTTTTTACCTTATGGTTCAGTGGGGGGATCGAGGAGTTTAGGCTCCGCCACAAACTTTCCTACCTACTCAATGAGCGCCTCCTAGGCTATCTCCATCCCTTCGCTAGTATCATCAGAGACTGAGCAACAAATGCAATTTAACCTTTTTTTGGGGAGGGGACACTACAAATTTTCTCAAAATTTGATTAAATTTGAAATATTTGATTTGAAACTATACGGATTTAGGTGGGTCTTGGCCCCTCCTTGTCCTCTCTCTCTCCACCACTAAGTACAATGATGCATAAGTAAATATGATGTTTATGATTTGCATTGCTTATGCATGAATAAGGTGGAAATACATTATGCATAGCTTGGAACATAATTAGAGACTATGCAACGCTAGAGGGTTATGACAAAACCATGGCTACCGGACTATCCACCCGTACATGTCAGACCACCTGACTAGGACTTAGGCACTTGGGACTTGGTTCCATGGGCACTTGACTCTATGTAGTCTAAATGGATTACCGTTGTGAGCGCCTAGGTTGTCCATTTGAACATTGCAGATAATGCTTGCTCTGGATTGTTAGTTAGGTTTGTACTTGTAGATTGCTTGGGTGATCCTTCGACTTCCATTTATTTGTGACATAAACAGCTAAGTTATGGGGTCGGGTTTTGCTCTAGCAACTGTTTGGTGGCGTATTTGATTGTCATTGCCAGAGAAAGCGTTGAGGCCCAAACTCAAGATTGCCCAAAGCAAACTAGGCCAAAGCTTTGTGCAAGGCTCGTTCCTAGTAGTTGTCTAGGATTCCTAGAGTGTATCTAAGGAGGTGCACTGGGTAGCTTGTGCATAATTGAAACTTTATAGCATCCATGGCTATCATACCATGTGTTGTGAGATGGGGATGGTTTCTAGGTGACGATTCCTATGGTTTTAGTATTAGAGCTTGCCCTTCACGTCTAAGATTCAAGCTTGGGCCCTAGGTTGGTGTAGAAGGTTTGGGGATTGTCCCTTTTCTTCTTGCTCCCCTTTGCCCCTTCTTCCCCACCAATCTAGATGCTAGGAGCTCTCTTAGCTCCACCCTAGCAATGGGGAAGGTTTTGGGGAATGAATGGGGGCTGCAACACCTCCTCCACCCTTGTTCTCTTCTTGTTCCTTATGTTCTTAGTTATGGGAATGAAAAGGAGTGTAGGGAACGATCGAGAGTGGGAAGAGGCGATGACATGATACCCCTGCTAACACGTGGGGCCAAGAGAGGTGTACGTTGGACATCTCATAAATTGCATAGATTTTATTGTCAACATGTTCTAGGCTCTAGTGGACCGTCTGATATTCCTACTAAACCATCCATCAAAACACAACTCTGACTGATAAAACTGTAGTCTCATAAATTGTTTGATGGTTCAGACAGACTAACACAAAGACTTGTTAGTTTCAAGAGTACATAACACACTAGTTTTTAAATTGTTTGATGGTTCAGACAGACTAACACAACGACTTGTTAGTTTCAAGAGAGGTGTATGTTAGTCTCATAAATTGTTTGATGGTTCAGACAGACTAACACAACGACTTGTTAGTTTCAAGAGTACATAGCACACTAGTTTTTAAATATGATTGTTGATGATGCAAGACTCATGATGATTATGCTACCAAATGAAAACTGTAGTTACAGCAGTCTACTTATAGACCTGTTTTATTATTATTATCTTGTCTTCGGCGTAGTGGCACCCATGAAAATTAGACCACAATCTTTGGGCCTTGCAGGCTGGGAAAGTAAATCAAATGGGCCATTTGGGCAGTTGGGCCTTGAACTAACGGGAAAGCAATAATTTGAGGAAGTCCAACCAAAGGTTTCCGTCTCGTTCTTCCGATACGGCGTTTAGACGACCCAGTTCCGGCGGCCGCGTTGCTCCGACGGCCGCTGCGGCGGGCGGAAGCACACCCCGGGCGGCAGCCGCCTATCTCTTCCTTTCCCGCGGCTGGCCTGGAAAGAATCCCCGAGAAACAGTTGAGGAGAGTGTAGGGTAGAGAAAGCGGAGGAAGAGATGGTCTGGGCGCTGACCCCCGTCGACACAGCGCGCGGTGCGCCGCCTCTCCTGTTCCCGTCCAGATACTTATCGCCTTCCTATTTGGCGGTGCTTTTGTGGTTTTCGATCGATGGTTTGCTGAATGCTTGTTCTTGTGTTTCGCAGGGACGCTGAAGCGTTACATCTTCGCCGCCGGGACGTACAAGGTCGGCCGCAAAGGTGCCTCCTTGGACCTCCCCATTGCGTTTCTTTTACGGTTTATTGCTGTTAATTGGTGTGACTGTGACCTACTTTTTAGCGCTTGGTGTGTCGGTTCTCGCTAAAGGGAGAAAATGATGTGTGATTACTCGGATTAAAAATAGCAATGTGAACTAGGAAAGGGTTTATGAATTTATGTTTTCTACTTATTATTATTGGATCAGCGATGGAGAAGAACAAAGCTCCTTTTTTGTGTGGTTTTATTAAAGTTTATCTTGTCTTGTCTTAAATTCAGATGACCTAGTATGCAAAACTATATACTGATATTGGTGATTTCCACTACAGATTGTGATGTCATTGTTCAAACTGACACATCTATATCCCGAGTCCATGCGGAAATTGCAATTGAAAAGATGGTTGCTTGGGATCCGCATTCTGGTGCACCTGCCAGTCCATCATTTGTTCGTGTAATCGACCGATCAAAGTATGGCACATTTGTCAACAAAGTACATGGAACCCAGGGCAGCCGTCTGCATAAAGATGAAGATATGATGCTTACTGATGGGGATACTGTGACTTTTGGAACTGGTAATGCGACCTTCAGGTGAGCTCAAGTCAAAATATCCCATACATTTGCTAATCCCTTCACTTATTACACATCTTTTAAGTTCTATAAAAACACCTTACCGATACATGACTCTATCTTAGCCCTTTTTTTCACTCATATGCATCATTGTGCTCTTTTGCTGTGAAAGTTGAACTGATTGTACTTATTTCAATTTTTATCTTCCTTGTTACAGGTTGTCATTTGTCCCCATAGTGGCCTTTTTTCATGGCGCAAAGTCGGCACGAATTGATCCATCATTACATGCAGTCATGAAATCTATTGGTTAGTGGTAATCAGCACTTCCATTCTATAGTAGGAGCACTGTTAGTTCATTTGGAAGCATTTTTCCTTTTTCCTTTTGTGAATGTTGCTACAGTTGTTGATAAATGATAACCTGTTCTTCTCTTTTGCACCTAATGATGGCCAACATTTTTGTTTTGGAAGGTGCATATGCTACTCGTAAGTGGAGCAATGAATGTACACATGTTCTTGTTGCCGAATCATGTCCGTTGACACCTGAGCTCCTCGATGCAGTTATGACAAAGAAACATATCGTGTTGGGAGACTGGTTTAAGGTTCTTTCTTTCCCCTATGGCCATACTTCTTATATGCTCCACAGCTCCAATGTTTTAGATCAGTGAATTGTTATCTTCTATGTAGATAGGCTTGTGTGAATTAGCTTGCTGCACAATACTAGGTTAAAAATCATGGTCATATAGAATGTAGATGACCCAGGGTGTCACTGGTTTTGACTCTTGAATGTGAATTAGCATTCAACTCCTAGTTAACTTGTGGTGTATAAACCATTCTTATAGCTCATGTCTCCAGCTGAGTTCTGTATTTTTTTATCTGTTTCAGGCAATGGCTGAAAAGAACATGCACACAGAGATCCCTTCTTGCACACAGTAAGTTGTGGATACCTCTTCAATGCTTGATAATATAGTTTGTGTGGATCCTTGTTCATTTTGTGGTTGCTTTATGATCATAGACAGTGAGGTGTTTTTGTTGGAACTTGATCCAGATACATTCCAAACTTGACTCTTGATGGGATGGTGATCAAGATGGTGGACATCGACGTCATTCAGAATTGCCTAGCAGGCTATACTTTTATCCTGGGGTCATCAGATAAAGTGCTGTACTATTCTTTTTCTGTAGAAAGAAAGAAGATCCTTAGACACTTTATTGTTGACTAATTCTATTCATGTGTAGTATCAATTTGGTGAGAAGCTCCCTGGATTACTGGAATCAGCTGGAGCAAAATACCTCCACATTGACGACTTTTGTGCAAACAGCCAGGTAAGTCCTGTTGATAAAACTATTTTGTGGTTGTTGTCTTCAGAAAATATGGGATGTGTAATCTGCTTTCTCTAATTGGGCATGTAGCAAAAAATTAGTTTTCCCTATTGGTCTATGCCAGTAGAATTTTGCACAAGTTTTTCTAGTTGATTACTGCATTACTTTTGATACTGATTTGCTACCTTATTGTTGGTAGGACTCAGCAGCTGGAGATACTGATCAACAAATTCTTGTAGTTCCTGCAAGATATCCTTTGGAATTCAGCAAGATACGTGGGTTATTTACTTTGTCAAAGATCAGTGATGTTAAGCTATTTGCTGCTACATTATCTGGCCGCTTGGAAGCAACTTCTATTGAACCACCTGCTTGTAAGTATTGAAAGAACAAATTCGTTCACTGGCTCACTGCTATTCTCTTTTTCTTTTATCTTTGCATTAGCAATAGCACCTTTGATGCCTTTCCCTGCATAACATCAAGCTATAAATTCATATGTTCTTTTTATTCTATTTCTGTCAGTCATCGTTACATCCTCGAATTCCACGGATGACACTATTGTGGCGGATTCGGATGTTGAGATGGAGACAGCAACTTCTAATCCTATTGGTGCTGCTAACAAGTCTCAACATCACATTGAGAATATCTCTGATGACAAAAAGGAAATCACAAATATAGCCAATGAAGTTGCTGTAAGTATCAGTGGAACAAAGGGTAATATTATTCACCCAAAATACCCAGAGAAAATTGAAGATTTGAAACCTATGGAGGAGGAGGAAGTTAAGGTCATAGAGAAAACAGCAATGTATAGGTCCACAGCTAGAGACGCAGATGCTCGCATTTTAAACAAGGCACCAAAGGATGAGAAGATGGAAACCAGCAGGGATGGGCCTTCTGATGTCATATTTAGTCAGAATCTGGTTGTCAGAAGCTTCCCTCAGTCAACTCCTGCTGCACCAACAGAAGTTGGAGTTGTTAACTTCAAACGTTTCAGGAAGGTATGACATATATAACAATTGTGTGTATAAATCCTTTTTGGCACAAGTAACTGAATGTGAGCTTGTTTACTTGTGGGCCTCTGACCTTATTGTTTTAGAGGGAAACAGTGTCTGGAAACAGCTTCAAGGACCTTGTTCCATTTGATCGGGAACCATACAGGCAAGAGCTCAAAAGGCTTCCAGTGAATTTTGAAAGGTTATTGATAGTCAGACATGAGAATTCAATGAGTTTTTCTTTCTGCAGAGAATCGGACCACGAACGTGGCACATTGACCGATTTCATGCGGGAGGAGAAGCAGCGGAAACAGATGGAAGCCATTGCAGATGACCTCTTCAACAATGCAAAGGTGCCTGCCTATGCCCAAATTCATACTCCCTGAACTTGTCATGTCATGTGCATGCTTTAACCTTGTGCTAACAACGAAATTTCAGTCGAAGAAAAGAGCAGCGGCTGGAAGTTCGATTCACACCCTACTTACCGGCTACAGATGAGAGCCAACAGGCAGCAGCAGATCGACTTTATATGTGCTCTGCCTGACTCTTCCTCGAAGGGCTAGAATGATGCATGCTCATCTGTTAATCAGTCAAACCAGAGCAGCAGTTATCTTCATGGAACCTTCCATTGCCTCCACTCACTGAAGGTTTTCTGGAGGCAAGAGAAGCCTGCTGTCGCCAAGTTTCCTTTTTCCTTTTTCATCCATGGCGTGAGGCCGACTTAGTTTAGGTAGATGTAGAATGGCTGTCCCTGTCGGATATGGAGTGTACCTGAGGTTATGTTAGATATGAATTGCTCTCAGGGAAATATTAGCTGTGATTTTGGCATTTACACGTTGGACAAGTTTAGCGTGGTCTAGAATTTGACCAAACATGGTGATTTTCTTGGGTTGAATGTTGCGTGGCTAGTTCATCGAGAGTTTGTTGTTGCAGTAATGCAGTGTACTGAAAGCAAATGATAGGCAGTTTCCTGGCGCCGCTGGACGTCTTACTGCTCTCGTGCATCTGACAACAAAACCGCTGAAAGTTGTACTCATATGTACAGGGACACCATCCAAAATTATCTGAAACAATCGTGTAAATTTCACACGAAATGCACCTGCACCTACAATGGAACGATGCATGGTCCCACCTATCAGCCAGACAAGCTCATGAATGTTCCACGGACAGCAGTAGAAACAAAATCAACCATTGTTGCACAGTAATGATGACCATACAATGACTGCTGTGCGACAGAAGATGTCAAAAATACAATCTACGCTGCGTGACTTAAAAACTTCAAAATTACTAAATGCGTGCTCGAGACCAGCGTCCAGATTACTCTATGATGTTTGGCATGTGGTTCAGCAAATTATCCGTGACCCTGTTACCATGACAATCCTGTTGTTCCCTTGATGCCACAAACTAAACGATACATTCAGCTAAGATGGAAGAGACAAGGGGTGAATCCAGCTCTCATGAACTTGGGCCCGGTGATCCTTGCTTCAGCTTGGCATGTAGTAGCAAACCCATATCATCTGCTATGGCTTTCTTTTTCGTAGCCACCTACACATAAAGTACAAAATGTTCATCTTCTTAGACAGATCGTTCTACTGCATTCAGGATTTAATTGCATTGCAGATAACAAATATCCAACTTGTCAATATCACCCATAACCACTGCTTACTCAAATATATATAATGACATCAGACAGTTATGTGGTATCATTCTGTCTCAAGGACAGGGGGTAAGTTCAGTAAATGTGAATCTATAGTATAGTAAAATGTAAGTTTGTTGTTCAAATCATCATATAATTTGTGTCGCTACTATTTTAGAAAAAAAAAAAAACAGTTTTAGTTTCTTTGGTCAAAAGTTCTCTTAGTAAGAATGTAAGACACAGACAGAAACTAGATTTAATAAAAATGCACATGATGGAATTACCAAATATGGCTATGGGAAGAGAGTAATAGTCTGCAGAAACGCCTTCAACATCTTATGGTAGTGAGTTCAGGTTTATTTTAAACTGTGGTTGAATACAATCCATAATCTATAATAGACTGAGCATCTACATGTAACATGATACCTTTTATAAAACATAAAAATGATTCAAAAGCATTGCCTAATTTTCATGGTTAGTACCATATGGACACATTGGATGGATGCAATACGATGGTAATTTTCATGGTTAGTACCACATGGACACATTGGATGGATGACAATACGATGGCCCATGTGTAAGGAACCAAAATTCCAACTGGTCATCAAGGTTGGTGAAAGAATTTGTTCTTAGATAGCCCAGCATACTATCAGTATGTCAAGAAAAGTCAAATCGAGAATCTGAGGATATAGAATGTTTGCAAGGTAGTTGGAAGTTTATAAGAATACAACATTTACTTTGATTCTCATGTCAAAAACATTTTATAGCAAAGAAAATAGAGCTATTCATCTTCAAATAAGTATAATGATGTACAGATAATTAGTGCTGTTTTCAGTGAAGAGTAACTCATGTATTGAATAAGAAACAAAGCATTTGCTCCTGCAGATGGGAAGAAATAGCAACGTATACAAGAGTAGAGCAGTCAGCAAGAACATACCTCAAGCAGTTCATCAAAATTTGACTTCAATAAATTAATTTTCCTTTCACAGTATTCTTTCCCCTGAGCCATGGTTTTCTGCGCAGCAAACAAAAGAAACATTTAAGTAGACATACTGTATTACTGTTTAATTACGATAGTGCATCATTTCACTAGGTTGAATAGGTTTAAAATAAAAATTGCCTTACACTCCAAAGTCTAAACCATAAAAGGATGCATTTTATATTTATGCTGGGGACAATTAATTATTCCCCCCTCCGATGAGGCAATAACTGAGAGCATCTCCAAGTGGTTAGGAAAAAAGGCTCCCGATCACCAGTTCTGGTAGAGGTGAAAACATCGATCCCAACAACTCTGGTTCCACACTTGCTTTTCTTCCACGCTGCGCAAAATCCCTCTCTTAACTCCTCATCTATGTGTGCTCGGTGCTATCAATCTGTGAACTGGCACCATGGAGCAGAATAAATTTCATCGCTCACGTGCTTTTGCTTCGCCTGCCTCTCTCCCTGGCAACCCGCCACGCCCCAGCTGTCCCTGGCCAGTCCTGGCTGGTTGCGGCTGCTGCTGACCTGGCTGCGGGGTGGCTGCTAGTTGGTGGCGATTAGGGTGGAACTGGGTGCTAGTTTTTTTTAACCCACCCCGTGCTTTTTCAACCCTTGGCCTTTTTTTTAGAAAAAAAATCTTGATGAAACAATTATTGGCGACTATTGAAGAAATGCAAAAAAAAAAAAAAAAAAAAAAAATGCTACCTACTCATTTTGGTGAGTTGGAATTAGCAACTATTCTTTTAGCTCTTGGAGATGCTCTGAGTGAAGAAATCACCGGACGCCTACAACGCTAGTAATCGTAGCTTCTCTGTCAGAAAGGCTGACTGAAACTTAGTAACCGACCTTTCCCTTCTGTAAGTATCAATATATTCAGTTTCAACTTGATAATGTGCTGTCTGTTATTCCGTCATCAAGTATACCAGCATGCGACCAGTGTTTTAGGTACAATCGAAGAAGCTTTAGAGGTTCAAATCCACATGACAATCTAGATAACTTTTCTACCTAAACTAATATATCATCAGCCAACAACTACAACAAGCCAGGTTACCTCGATGAAGTAACCGGTGCCGACGTCGACGAGGACCTTCTCGGCGTCATCAAGCGAGCCGGGCACGTAGAGGGACGCCGTGAGCGGCACGAGCATCTTCTTCCCTGCACACCCACCACCGCCGACGCAAAGGGTTAGCCATCAATCAATCGGCCGCGTAAAGGAAGAGGAAACGAGCGACCGACGAGGGGATCCGAGGAGGTGGGGTACGACGATGCTTGCCTTGGGGGCGGAGGGATAGGTCCTGGAGCGCGGCGGAGGCGTTCTCGAGTCGGTTTGTGGCGGTGCGGATCTTGGTGAGGCTGTCCTGGAGGAGGTTGACCTCCAGATCCGTCTGCTCCTTGAGCCCCTTGAGCTGCTCCACGCTCAGCTTGTCCAGCTCGATCCGTCCAGGGCTCGCCATGGATATCGATCGCCTCTGCTAGCTAGGCCTGTCACGGCGGCGCCAGGGCAGGAGTGGGCGAGTGGCGGCGGGTGTAAACGCGGACGGAGGCTTAACGAGACGTGGGGCGGCGCGGACAGTAGAAGGCAGTAGTAGCAAGTATGGTAAAAAATAAATAATATCTATAAATAAACGAAGAACAACAGCGGCCCCTATAGCTCAGTGGTAGAGCGTCAGTCTTGTAAACTGAAGGTCTGTAGTTCGATCCTGCATGGGGGCACTTTTTTCATTTTTTTATCGGTTTTGTTCTGGTCTTCTTTTTCGGTTTGCAATTCAATTCAATTTCAAATTCCAAATCACAACTTCCTAGAGTAGCATTTAATTATTTTTTTGTTATCAGCTAGCATAATTTAATTGTTTTGTTTTATTTTGGTCTTCTTTTCAATTTTCAAAATCCAAATCACGGCTTCCTAGCTATTTAATCATTTTTATTTAATGCCTCCTTTTCCTCCAGACACATGATGGTATTGTTTTCAGCGACCTGTTGGATTCAAAAGTTGATTTCAGCAATAAGTAATGAAGGCAACATGAACTCGGATCCAATCATGTGGAAATGAGGATGGTAGCACTAAAAACACTTTGTCAAGATTATTCACACCTAGAACTTAAAAAGGCTTTGTCAAGATACTTTTCCTCTAGACTCACACTAACGAGGACGATGGAACTAAAAACACTTTGTCAAGATTATTCACACCTAGAGACGGTAGAACTAAAAATGCTTTGTAAAGATTATTCACACCTAGAACCAAAAATGCTTTGTCAAGATTATTCACACCTAGAACTTAAAAAGGTTTGTCAAGATATTTTTTCTTTAGACTCACACCAACTAGCATTACACTACATTTCCTATCATTCTTCTTTCTTATGATGACTATAATATGTTTTAAAATCAAAAGACAATCATATTAATCGCTTTGTAGGCATAATAACCAACATCTCTTGGTCATAATACCCCCTACTTGTAGTGCGAATAGAGAAAGATTATTCACCTTCTATCTCTCATGAAGCGTCCTTTTTTATTTACTTTGGTAGCTATTTCTTTAGTAATATAATAAAGGCCTATTTAGATCATGGATAAATTATATTTTCATCTTAAACTTATGTATTTTTTATTTTAAACTATGAAATCGGGCCTTCCGATTGTTAAACTAAACAAATTTGATCCCCATGTTGGCTTTAAAAGGTGGTTTCTATTTTATAAAATTAATAAAAAATCTATTTTGCTATCTAGAAATTCCAAAAAAAATAATTTATTATGAATAAAAAAGATATGAAACTAGTACCATTTTTTCTAAAAATATTCCTACATATTTATGATCTCTCTCTCTATATATATAGGTATTTAAAATTGGTTTATTTTTGTTCTTATTACTTTAAGTGAAACAAGTAAGATCCAAATAATTCTAAATATGTCACCAAGATAGATGATTTTTTAGAAGAAAAATATACTACACTTCTATTTTTATCACTTAAAATAAATTAATTGTGAATTTCTTGAGGTCAAACTGTATTTATTATTATTAGAAGATAGAAACCACTTTAGAAGCTAGCCGGAGAACTAAATTTGTCCAATTTTATAGTTTAAGGTGAAAAGCGAACTATGTTGTAAGTTGAACGTTGAAAAATGTATTTTCTTATATATCAACTAGAACTAAAGTTTTGTCGGGCAGAAATTTTTAGTGGAACTAAACTTTAGGTAGGTAAAGTTTAGTTTAGTGTTGTTTGAATGACTAAACTACTAAAAGTGAACTAAAAAAATTAACTACCCCGCCTAGACAAAGACTCGTGTGTATCTTTTAGTTCATATTTGACAATTAATGAACTAATGCCGAGACTAAAAATTAGTTTTACTTTTAGTTTACCTAAAGTCTGCATTGGCAAATGGTAGAAGTCACAGCTCTACCTTTCTTTTTATCTCACACATCATCCAACACCTTTAACAAACTTAATGTCCTAGTGTAATTGTAGTGTTTGTTGGTGATTACATTAAGGTGAGATTCGATAAACATTCTCTTGATTCCCTTATGCTTTTTTATTGGTTTATATTTATCTATCTATATCTATATGTCATATAAAAGATGGTTGAAGTTAAGGTAGCAACGACAATGTAATGTAACCGACCATTATAAAAGCATAAGTGAAAAATCACTCGCTAAGCAAGTAATCGTCACACTTAAGCCATTATAAACCCGGTAGTCCGGAAATCTCGAAGGATTTCAAACCAAACATCATCCACCAAGATCGTACACGTTTAGCGTCACCATTCGCACGTTACAACATTTCACAAATAGTTCGACAACATCAGAGTGCGGAAATAAAGTTATTACAAACCAAGTTCAAAAAATCCGAGTAGCGAAAGCAAAGTAGTTTTGAAAGCTCAACCCAACTCACGCATTTTTAAAGATTAATACAATTGCCGCCCAGAGTCTATCCAACAAAAGCGGTTGGGGAGAATATTAAGATTAACCTTGCCCAAGGTCTTCTAGTCCACTTGGAAAAAGACAGGGTAGCACAAGCATTCTGTGGAAGGTATGTCCGTCAAGACTAACAACAAGCGGGAAAAACCCCGAGTACGAGAAGGTACTCAGCTAGACTTACCCGACCGACTCAAAATAAAAGACTCCAAGGAGCATGACAGGGCTTTATCCGGGGATAGCTCGACTCTTTTGCAAAAAGGCGGTAATAACATTTAAAGTGGTAGCTCGCCTTAACAAGTCCTATTTATGCTAAGTGAGCACCTATACTATGCATCATTATAATATATTAGTCATGATTAAGCAAGCAAGTAATAACCATAATCATAATCATTAGCTTAACCCATCATCATCATTAACCACATTCCATAATCATTACTACGATGTTTGCGGCTCAAGTCAAGGTGTTCACCGTCCAGAACGATGGCGATTCGAATCGATTACTCGAGCTCAAGGGGTATTCCTCACACAAACCACACTCACCCGTCGGTGAGCTACGCTGATCACCGTGGCACGTATCCGGAAAAAACAAGTACGCGGACTAGCATAGAACCACCGTACCCGGGGGACCGCCCGACCGCCTTAGCCGGGCATCTTTGGACCTCGGACTTACTCTTCGCGCCCTGTGGTCCCCATCCATCTCCAATACGGTGCGAACGGATCGAGAACCGGCCTGGATAGTGTTAGGCTTCGCGGTCGGAAGTGCTTATCCGGCCAGCTAAATGTAAGGCATGCGTTCAATATGACTTGGGGTACAACAACGGTACGGTCCTTAATCGACACAGACGGAATCACTGTGGTCCAAAGACCCCACAAGACTCCGCCCGGTCTCCATTTATCACAACCATAACCATCAACCAGATGATATCAACATAAGCCTTCCATCAATCATAAGTAACCACCTATACTCGCGGATGACAGGAAATCACCCGACTTCTACCGTCTAAGCAAGCTAAGCATGTTACTCGCCCTAGACTAGCAGGTATATCAAGGTGGGATAATTCAAGGGTAAAGCAAGGATAATATGCATCAACGGTTTCACACAATTCCTATACTTAATGCAACAATCATAAAGCATAATTAGACTGTTAGAAAGCATAGGTAAGGAAATGCTCCGGGGCTTGCCTTGCTCGAAGTCACTAGCGAAGTGGTTCGGGCACTCAGGTAAGTCTTCCTCGTCTCCTCCTACTGGGACCTCCTGTTGGAACTCCTCCTGAGGGTTCTCCTCGATCTCCGAAGGTTGGGGTTCCTCCTGCGAACCTGTATGATGCGATGCACATTCTTAAGTATAGTGAATGCATACATGTATGATGCTCATAAATGAGGATGATTAACAGATCATTTGACAGAGTAGGTGCATATCTCCTCTCTACTAACAACTTAACTCATTTACTGAGTATGTGCATACCTCTTCTCTAAACACTTAGAGAAGTGTATAAAGAAGAGAGAGGTGTGTAGAGGCACACACACATACTCACAACACATAAATAAAAGAGAAGTACACTAATCATGGATAACATCACACTTCAGTTATGGTGCTGCCTAACAAGACCAGCAAGCAAAACATATCTAAAAGTGCACAAGACGTAATTATAGAATCTACTAAAGCAATTAAATCAAAGCCTTATCATTTCATGTGAATAAATAGACTTGAACTGTGACCTCTATCTAAATAGTTTAGAAAAATCTACAAAAATTACAGGAGCTACACTATGCTATAACAGAGCCATGGTAAAATTTTCATCACATTTCATCCAGTACAACAGCCTACACAAAAAGATGAAGCCACTGGACAGAAATACACATTTAACAACTTTGTACTGTGAAAAGTATCAAACAACAGATTTCATATTTTTAACTAGAACTTCTTAGCACAAGAGCAGTCATAAAAAATTATCAAGGTATAATTCCTCATAATTAATTTATTAAAAATCATACAAGAATCAGCCCAGAAATTGAATTTAAATCATATTCCAATATTTTTGTACAGGAACTGCATGATACATATTTTTCCCAGAAACTAGATCACACATATAGTCTAACAAAACAAGAACAATATTTTTTAGAGCATTCTACAATTTATCATGCATTTATCCAGATTTTAGCCATTTAAGCATTTAAATAAATCTACACAGAAAAAGTACCTCAAAAATTGCAACACATATTTTTCTTAGATAGATCTATTCACCAGGAATCAAACAAAACAAGAATCATCAATTTGGACTCCATTTGCACCAGCTACAAATTGAAAAGTATTTAAACACATTTTAGGAAAACAATAAAAGAAAAGGGCCGAAAACCCTAAGGTTCATGGGCTCGGCCCATTGGGCCGTGGGGCGCCGCCAGGCGGGACCCGGGGTCACCCGACCCCACAGTCAGCCCGGCAGAAAGCGGAGGCGGCGGTTGACCGCCTCTAGCTCGTCGGCCCGGCGAGCTTCGCCGGCGGGCGGGGTGGCACTCAGCGTTTCACCTTGGCGGGCGACACCGTGACGGGCCGTGGTCCGGTGGGCGGCCGGATCGGCGGCACGGCGAAGCGGTGGCGCAAAGCGGCTCGGCATGGCGGCACGGCCCGGCGTCTCCGGCGCCGGTGGGCTCCTGTGAGGAGCGCACCACGCGTGCGAGGACACGGCAAAGGCTAACCCCTAGGGTTGGGGGTGGCGATTAGGCGCGGGGCGGCTCGGCTTAGCGTGCATGGTGGCACGGCGGAGCACGGAGTTCCGGGCGAGCTCCCTAGTGCGGCGGTGTGGGCTCGATAGGTTCGATTGAGCCCCAGGGAAGCCGGTGCGGGGCTTAGGGTTTTTGTGCGCGCGGTTGTGTGAGTGCGAGGGCGGTGTGGGCGGCGGACGCGCGAAGCGCCGCCCGGCGGCTGGCGCGTGCCGGTGATGAAGACGGCGGCCAAATTGGCCTCCTTACCGAGGTGATGGGGCGGTGGTTGGTTGCGCGCCGGTGGTCGCGGAGGAGGAGGCGAAGCGCGGCGTGCGTTGGTGACGCGAGAGCGTGCGCGGTGGCTCGGGAACGGCGGCTCGCCGGGCGGCGCGGCTGCCGCCGGAGCCGCCGCCGCGGGGGAGCGGGGAGAGCGGAGGGAGAGAGCGAGGCGTAGGCGAAGCGAGTGAACGAAATGGAGCGCGAGCGCGCTTCCATTTCGGGTGGAGGCCGGGCCGGAGCGGCCACTACGGGGGGGCTGCCGGCGCCTCGGCGGCCACCTGGGCCGCCTCCAGCATGGCGCTGCTGTGGCGCCCGTGCCCCGTGGCCGGCCGGCCACGGCGCTTCCGGGCTGGCGGCGCGCGCGGATGGAGATGGGCCAGGCCGAGAGGGACCGAAACGCCCGCTAACTCGCGGTGAGATTTTCTCTTTTTTTGAAATTTAAAACTGAAACAAAAGGTCCCTTTTTGACCAATTTGCAAACATTTTCAAGAGGTGAGCCAAAAATAAAAGTTGTAGAACTTTTTGAAATGAACAACTTTCATTTAAGGCTCAACTCAAAATTCCCAACAAATTTTGAAATACAAATTCATTTTGAATTTGAGGCATATAAAGGGATTTTTTTAATTTAATTTCTTTTGCTCCAATTGCTCCAAAACTTTTGCAATAAATTTTGGCAAAACATTTCAAAAATGCTGGGCAAGTGGATCCAACCTTGATCAGTCATTTGCATAAAGATTAAATGCACTAATTAACAATCAAGCAAGTACTTAATTAACAACAAATGCAACACATGAAATGACAATGCGTTTTGGGTTAAATGCTTGATAGTGCTCATGTCATGCTAATGAATGATTTAGGTTAATTAATTAAGTGCCTAATGCATGCTTAACACGAGGGTGTTACAGCCCTACCCCTTAAAGAAATCTCGTCCCCGAGATTTGGGTTTACTAACCAGGTTTTTATGGAATTCGGGATAAACTTCTTTCGGGTAATCCTCGGTTTCCCATGATGCATCTCTATCATCATGGTAGCTCCACACGACCTTGTAAGTTCGCACCAAACAATTTCGAGTAACTCTTTCTTTGCTATCCACAATTCTCACGGGTTCTTCTTTATAGACCAGTCGGTGGTAGCCTCAATTCTTGCTCATCAACTCTTTCTTCGGGCACACGCAAACACTTCTTCAACTGAGAAATGTGAAAGATCGGAAAGATAGCACTCATCGACTCGGGTAACTGCAACTTGTAAGCAACTTCACCTCTTCTTTCGAGAATCTGTATGGACCCACATATCTTGGTGCAAGCTTCCTCTTGGCTCCAAACCTTTGTGTACCCTTTATCGGCGAAACTCTGAGCTATACATAGTCACCTACGCCAAACGTCAAAGGTCTTCTTCTATTATCAGCATAACTCTTTTGTCGGACCGAAAGCAGCTTTCATATGCTCTTGGATGGTTCGAACCTTCTCTTCGACTTCGAACAAAGTCAATACCGTAGTATCTCCTTTCTCCCGCTTCTACCCGGTTCAACGGAGTTCTACACTTTCTGCCATACAAAGCTTCAAACGGTGCCATCTTGATACTTTCTTGATAACTGTTGTTGTAGGAGAACTCGGCCAAAGGCAGCCAGGATTCCCACGATCCTTTTGCAGATAGCACACACGCTCTCAACATATCTTCAAGAACTTGATTAAGTCTCTCGGTCGACTGAAGTCCGAGGATGATAAGCGATCTTTGTGCAATAACTTGGTTCCCATTCCTTCATGCAAACGGGTCCAAAAGTGAGCAGTGAACTGCGATCCTCTATCTGATACGATGGTCTTGGGTACCCCATGTAAACGAACAATCTTCTCAAGGTAGAGGTCAGCATATTGAGGTGGTCTGTAGGTTGTCTTGACAGGTAAGAAGTGAGTCGACTTGGTTAGCCGATCAATGATCACCCGGATCGAATCATTCCCTTTACGTAGTTTGGCAAGCCCGTGATGAAATCCATATCGATATCATCCCATTTCCAAGCGAGAACCGGTAGAGGCTTTAGCAAACCTGGCGGCTTCATGTGAATGGCCTTGACATGACAACAAGTATCGCATCGAGCCACATACGCCGCTATCTCTTTCTTCATCTTTGTCCACCAATATCGAGGTCTCGGATCATGATACATCTTGTTGCTTCCAGGGTGAATGGATAGCTTGGAAAGGTGAGCCTCATCCATTATCTTGTTCTTGAGTTCTCGATCCTTCGGCACGACAAGACGAGTGTCGAACCAAAGTACACCATTGTCATCCAGTCTAAAATGCGGAATTGATTCCTTCTTCATCTTTTCTTTGAGGTGGTAGATACCAGGATCTGTCTTTTGCCCTTCAATGATCTGTTGGTCGAGAGAACACCGAACTTGGATATCATGCAGGGGCTGCAGGATGCATCGATTGAACTTCTCTCCAAACAACGACTTTACGGTATGGTGATGTGTCTTGCGACTCAAAGCGTCTGCAACAACGTTTGCTTTGCCAGGATGATAGTGCACTTGCAAATCATAGTCCTTGATCAACTCTAACCATCTTCGCTGCCTCATGTTGAGCTCAGGTTGGGTGAGTATGTACTTGAGACTCTTGTGATCCGTATAGATATTGCACATATTTCCTAGCAGATAATGTCTCCATATCTTCAAGGCATGCACAACCGCAAAGAAACTCCGGATCATGCGTGGGATAATTGACTTCATGCTTTCTCGGTGACGTGAAGCATAAGCAATCACTGGCCTTCTTGCATCAACACACAACCCAACCCGGTCTTTGATGCATCGCAAAGACACATCAAACGGCTTCTCGATATTTGGTCGTGCCAAGACAGGGCGATGGTTAGCAACTCTACTTAAAGGTACGAAAAGTCGCTTCACACTCCTCTGTCCCGCACAAACTTGTGATCTTTTTTGCGATGAGACTCGTCATTGGCTTAGTTATCTTAGAGAAATCCGAATAAAATGGCGATAATACCCCGCCATTCCCGAAAAAACTCCGAATCTCGTGAACCGACGTTGGTGCCTGCCCGTCCATGACCTCTTGTACTTTGTGCAGGTTAACTGAAATACCATTCTCGATATATGATGTGACCAAGGAAAGCAACTTCCTTCACCAAAACTTCGCACTTTTTAAACTTGGCATACAACTTATGTTCTCTTTAGTCCGTAAGCACAACTCTTAGATGCTTGGGCATGTTCTTCTTCATCGCCAGAGTAAACCGGAATGTCATCCAAGAATACAATCATGAACTTATCCAATTCGGGCATAAAGACTGAATTCATGAGATACATAAAGTATGCAGGAGCATTCGTCAAGCCAAAAGACATAACGAGATACTCATACAACCCGTATCTAGTGACGAAAGCGCCTTATGCACATCTTCCTGACGAATCTTGATCCGATGATACCCCGATCTCAAGTCAATCTTGGAAAACACTTTTGCTTTAGACAACCGATCAAACGAGAATATCAATTCTCGGCAGAGGGTACTTGTTCTTGATTGTTACGGCATTGAGCGGCCGATAATCAACACACGACCTCAAAGAATGATCTTTCTTCTTCACAAACAAAGCTGGACAACCCCATTCGGAAGTACTTGGCCCGATGAAGCCCAACTTCTTCGATTCATACAACCTGTTTCTTCAACTCGCTAACTCATTGGGAGGCATACGATACGGTCTCTTGCAGATTGGAGTTGTACCAGGCATTAGATCAATTGCAAACTCAATGTCTCTGTCAAGCGGTAGCCCAGGCAAATCTTCAGGAAAGACATCAGAAAACTCACAAACCACTTTGGAATCTCAAAGAAGAGAAGAAGCTCGGATAGCATAAGTCAACTTGGTCATGTTCGCAACTCGAGGCAATAACACTTGGAAGGTGTCATTACCCGGAGGATCCATGAGGGTAATTGTTCTATTCCCAAAGTATCAATCACAACTTGCTTATCTTTCATCCAGTTCATCCCCAAGATCACATCCATAGTTAAACCGGGTAATACCACCAAATTAACCCTATATGCTTTATCCCCAATCTCAAAAGTTGCATGCTCAAGCATCGATTAGATAGGACATCGGCACCAGCCAGAGCGTCGATGCGATACCCATAATCTAATTGCTTAAGCTCTAACTCATGCGATCGTGTATATGCTTGACTCATAAAAAGAATGCGATGATCCGAATCAAATAAAAAAAGCTGCAGGATGATTGTTGACAAGAAACGCACTGCCAGTGATGGCGGTTCTCCTTCGGGAATCTCATCCACGGTGGTGTGGTGTGCACGTGCGGGATAGGTCGCCCCGCTTCTTCGGTAGGGACGATTTCTTGGCGAAGTGACCCATCTCGGTTGCGGTTGAAGCACGGGCCCTTCACGGCGGGATAAGGCTGCCGTGGGACCACCGATCTTGGCTTGAGCTTGAGGTGCAGTGGGCGATAACCCCTCTAATTCTTCAGAGGTGGTGGAGCTGTAGGATTCCTCCTTGGAGCGGGTGCACGAAACCTTGAATTCTCGAAAGGTGAGGGCGATATCATGGACGATTATTCATTGGAGGCCTGAATTGAGAAGATCCTCCCTCAAAGTTTCTTTTGCGGTTCTTGGAAGCAGCATGCAAGTTGTTATTATTCTCCTGAGTCAAACAGTCACTGATGAACTCATTGAAGGTAGCCCTCGAACTGATGCCCATAGTTTTGGCCATCTTGGTATTAAGACCCCTCTTGAAGCTAGCTATCTTCTTCTCCTCCGTGTCCACATATGAGGGAGCATAGCGAGACAGGGTTGTTAAACTCCTGCCGATACTCGGTCATGCTCTTGTTGCCTTGGTTAAGCTTCATAAACTCCGACACTTTCATAGCCATCAACCCGGGAGGTACGTAAGTCTTTGCGCGAAACATCCGAGTGAACGTGCCCTGTGTGATGGGAGCATTCGGCGGAAAGGTGGTACGTTGATGTGACCACCAAATTCCAGCGGGACCCCGCAGCCCAAGTTATTAGGACCGGACCGGACATCGAACCGGTGAGGCCATCGGTTTAATGGTTCATTGGTCCAACCGTTAAGAACCCGGTTGAACCGCCGGCTTCGATTGTTTTGAATCGGATAAATTGAACCGCTCACAAATACTTTGAACCGGTACAATATAATGGTTAAAAAAATGCATAATTAGCAACATATATAGTTAATCACATATAGAAATAGGTTGATAAAAACAATTATATAACCTAAAATATAAAAAAATGATAACATTTCATATGCATCATACTAAGATACCCCTCCACCTAAAAAAATATAAGTCATTCTTACTTCTCGAGAAGTCAACTGTTTTTAACTTTGACTAATTATATTTAAAAAATATTAACATTTTTAATGTAGAATTAATATCTTTAGATAGACAGTTGAATATACTTTTATAATAAACATATTTAGAGATATAAATGTTGTATGCATTTTCTACAAATTTGATTAAAATTGATAAACTTTGACCTCCATGCATTCTATATGGACTTTATTTGTGGGATTGTGGTACGGTAAATACATTTAATAATAAAAATGTAATATATGAAGCACTTACGAATTGGTGAATATTCAATGTTGCAAAATAATTTAAATGCTTTGGAATAGAGTGTACCATTGCAAAACTTCGTTGAGACTATTAAAATAAGTATATTTATTTATCTAATTTAGAGCTCATTTGAAATTTAAAAGTCGAGACGACAAAATCAAACAATGTAAGCGTGGCAGAAAAACATACCGTGGTGCATGCAAATCACTCACACGTCGAAAATCTCTAAACCCTCACCAAACAACCAGCAGCACTATTAGTACTAGTCGGCAACAAAGAACTAGGCGGGCCCACTGTGGCAGGGGCACGAGGCGGACAACCCAGCGGACAGCGATAGCGGTTAATGCGGCAAAGACGCGCCAAACGTAGCAATCGAGGCCAGGGCGGTTCGTGCAGAACCGGCCGGTTCACCGGTTCCTTTAAAACCGGCCGGTTCAACCGGTTTTTACCGGTTCGATTGCACATACGGTCTTTTAAGTGAACCGAACCGCTAGACTCTCTCGGTTCGGTTTTTTTACCGGACCGGACCGCCCGGTCCGTCCGGCCTGAATAATCGGGCTGCGGTGATGTGCCCCATACTCCACCTTCAATGACTTCGGTCATGCGGAGCGGCGAAACTTGTCTTCCATTGTGTTGATCCACCCGCAGCCTCGAGTGGTTCCTTGGCTTGTAGGAACTTTGTAAGTACAATCAAGCCCCTACTTGTGGGTTTTGGTGATGATGACCATCAAATTAGAGGACTAATGAGATTTGTCGAGATGTCAAGCAGGTAATTGAAAAAGGATGATGATATACAGGTTGGAGAACCCCTAAATTCGAAATGGTGGTACCTCAACTCGATGGCGTTTAAATTCATTTTATATTTCAAATTTGAGTTTAGGAAAAGCCGTACTATCAAGGGGGATTTTAGGGCAGTTGACCAAATGATGAATCGATGCTCATATTCCCAGATCTACATCATCACACCCCAAATTAAAACAGCCACAAAAAACAGTTCTACAAAATTCTGTTTTGGCCGGGCGGCAGTGCCGCCCTTTGAAGTACCGTTGGACCAGAGGGGGTATTTATACCTCCTCCTGTCTTCCCAAACGGTAACTTTTCTCCGTCCCAACGTTCATTTCGACAGAAACAGAACCAGTGCTCCCTCTTCTCTTCTCCATTGTTACTCCTTCAAGCTCCCAAGCAAATCCTTGATTTCCACCATCAAAACTTGAGAGAAAAGGCAAAGAAAACTCGATTGGAGAGCGCAGATTCACTGATTCCCAAAGTCAAAAGAGCATTTGGTTCATGTTTGGCCGGGCAGCCCTAGGGTTTATTACTCTTGGAGCTTGCTCCTAGCCGGCTAGGCATCGCCCTTGAGCTTGCCAAGGATTGTAGCAGCCTTGGGAGGTTTGTAACCAACTCTTTCAGCTAGTAAATCACCCCTCATCTCAAGAGGTAACACTCTTGACTTGAGAACGAGGATAAGGCAAGCCTTGGTGGCAAGCTCAAGCCTTTTGTGGCTTCCTCAACAACGTGGAGGTAGGCAAGCCTTGGTGGCGAGCTGAACCACGGGATAAATATTTGTCTCCGCGTGCTGGTGTGATTGTGGTGATTTGAGTAGTTTTGTTAGGGTTTGACTCAATCTTGCATATACTTAGTTTTCTGTGGTAACCAGTCTTCGAGCTGGCTCTCTGTGTGATATTGCAGGATTGTGTAGGTCTCACTGTGTAGATTCTAGGCGTGAAATCAGATTTCGGTTTCACCTCTTTTGGAGAGGCCGGCAAGAAGCGCCCTGTAGGTCGTCGGTGCCGCCCTACTCAAAGATTTGATAAAATTTGGAGCTGAGTTTTTTGCGGGCCTATTCACCCCCCTCTAGGCCTCGGTGACGTCCATCGATCCTACAAGTGGTATCAGAGCGAGGTTGCTTCGTATACGCTTCACCGCGTGAAGCATGGAGGTCGGCGGAGGTTCGAGGACCGGCCGTGATCTGGCTGCAGCGAGTGTCGAGGTTGTTGATGAGAACAGCGAAGGTGAGCTATCAAGATCTATCGGGCCGGCTATGCTTCTCTTCCTCCTCCCTCAACTCCACCGATGGTGAGAGGAGGAGGGAAAGGCAACAAAGAAGAGCCGCAAAGATAGCCAAGAGAGAAGAAAGGCAAAAGAAGGAAGACCAAATGGAAGCTTGAAGAGAAGCTGAAGAGAAAAGAAGATAGAATGCGAATTCGAGAAGAAAGAGCCAAGAGAAGAGAAGCAAGAAAGAAGGAGGAAAGCAACAAAAATGATGCATCATCAAGTGAGCTATCGAGCAGCTCCGAAGATGGTGATGATGATGTGTCATATCATGCCTCCAAGGGTGAAAAGATAAAGATGAAGGACAAGGGCAGCAGCAACAACAAGAAGAAATATACAGCCATATCCTTTAACTATTCATACTTGAACAATCGTGATCGTAAATCTTTCATCAATGTGCCCGCGGGCAAGTTACCTCACTTTGACGGGACTAACTTTGCCAAGTGGAAGCACTTGATGAGAGCTTATCTTATTGCACTTCACCCCGGTCTTTGGGAAATTATTTGCAATGGATTTCAGGCACCGGAGAACCCCGAGGAGCCAACAAATGAGGAGATGACAGCCATCCATCTCAATGGGCAAGCCACAAGCATTCTTCTTAGTACCCTAGATGGAAATGAGTACAATAGAGTGATGAATGTTGATGTGGCAAAATAGATTTGGGACACTCTACATCTTGCTCATGAAAGGGTTGATAAAGTGAGAAAAGCAAAGATTGATTTGTTAATGGCCAAGCTGAATAGATTTGTGATTGTTGATGGAGAAGGGCCACAAGAGATGTTTGATAGATTGATGGTGCTAGTTGGAAAAATTAGAGGCTATGGTGGTGATGAGCTAGATGATCACAAGGTAGTGAAGATTATGTTGGAAGCTTACTCACCTAGGAATGAAACCGTAGTCACATTGATTAGAGACAAGAAGTTTGAGCACTTCACTCCAAATGATGTGCTTGGGAGATTGTTGACCTTTGATATGCAAAGAGAAGAAGCAAATGAGAGAAGGAAACTTGGTAAGCTGCAAGCTAAGCTAGATGGTATGAAGATCAAGGATGTAGCCCTCAAAGCAAACAAAGCAAGCAAGCCAAGCACCTCCAACAAAGCAAAGGGCAGCAAGCAAGCATCAACAAGTCAGCCCAAGACAATCAAACAAGTGCAGCAAGACAATGAGTCAACTTCATCATCAAGTGAAGAAGAAGATGGTGCTGATTTTGAGAAGATTGAAGACATGGCCTTCTTCATGAAGAAATATCACAAGGGGCTGAAGAGAAATGGCTACAAGGTTGTGCAAAGAAGGTTCCCCAACAAGAAGAAGAGAACATGTTATAATTGTGGCAAAGACCGAGCACTTCATTGTAAATTGTCCTCATGAGAAGAAAGACAATAACTACAAGAAGGACAGCAACAAAGAGCATAAGTATGAGCCCAAAAGGAGGTACAAGCAAAAGGGAGAAGCTCACATTGGACATTGTTGGGATTCATCAAGGGACAGCTCAAGTGATGAGGAAGAAAAGATGGCAACCGTAGCAATTCACACATCTTCCTCTCCACCAAAGCTCTTCAACAACATGTCCGAAGATGATGGCTACTACTCCCCTCACATTTGTCTCATGGCAAAGGGTGAGAAGGTAAAACCAAAAACCAAATCTCCTCCTCCTCCTAGTGATATCTCTAGTAGTGAACTTAGTGACACATCTAGTGATGATGATTCTAGTGATGAAGAGTTTGTTCAGCTAACTAAAAATCTAGACCCTAAAACAAGAATCTTTATCACTCAACTAATGGAGGATTTAGAGAGTGTCCAAGCTGAGCTAGCAACTAGAGATGATGATCTTATCAAACAAGAAAAGATGTACATTGCTTGCAAAGAAGCTCTTGCTTTAGAGAGAAGTGAGGTGGACTCCTTGCACAAGACTTTGGCCGATGAGCAAGAAGAACATGCTCTCACAAAGAAGGCACATATTGCTCTCAATCAAAAGTATTGTGACTTAAGTGAAAAGCACAAGGAACTTGAGCTGCAATATAGTCTTCTTTGGGAGAGCTCCTCACATCCCTCTAAAGCAATGGATACCTCTACACCCTCCACTAGTCAAGGTTGTGGAAAGTGTTATAATCTTGATATCAATGCTTATTCCACTAACCTTGCCAATATGGAAGCAATGAGAAAGGAGATTGCTAGGTTGAATACCATGCTGGGCAGCAAGTGCTTGAATGAGAAGAGAGGAGCCAGTGGCAATGTTCAACCAAAGAGGTCACAATACAAAAATGGAAGGCATCCTCACATCAAGGATGGACTTGGACACACAAAAAGAGCCAAAACGAATGGAAGGAAAATGGTAAATGGCTATGAGTGTGTACAGTTCATGAGCAAGGGAAAGATGGATACAGGTCGCCCGCATGAAAGGTGGCACAACCGCGAGCCCCGCAAAGACAAAACCCCTAAGGACGGCAAAGGCCGCCCCCCCGAAAAAAAGGAAGGCCACCCATCACTCCTCTGCACATGAAAAGCCCAAGAAGAAGGTTCCCCAGTCAAAGCAAGAAGTCCAGAAACCAAAGAACTCAATCTGGGCCACACCAAACAAGTACTCTTATCAACCGAAGGCCCAAGCACCAAGACAAAGTTTGAGCTCTTGCTTTGTATTGAAGAACAACAACAGAGGAGAAGTGATTGCCAAATATGTTGGCAATGATAGAAATGTTTATCTTAACACCTCCATTTGGGTTCCTAAGATTCTAATGACTAACATGCAAGGCCCCAAGAATGATTGGGGACCTAAATCAAGGAACCCAAATGGTAGCGGCTGTACAAATCATATGACCGAAGAAAGGAGTATGTTCTCATCATATTCCCCAACTACAAATTCAAATGAGAACATCATTTTTGGTGATAACTCAAAATGGGAAGTGATAGGTCTTGGTAAAGTTGCTATCACACTTGATCATTCAATTACTAATGTCTTACATGTTAATTCGTTGAGTTACAATCTGCTGTCCGTTTCACAATTATGTGAGATGGGTTACAATTGTCTCTTTACGGATAAGGGTGTGGAAGTCTTTAAAAGGGAGGATTCCTCTATTGTCTTTACGGGTCGGTTGAGAAATAAGCTCTATCTTGTTGATTTCAGCAAGAAACAAAGCTAATATTGAGACCTTTTTAGTGGCAAAATCTAGCTTGGGCTGGTTGTGGCATCGCCGCCCAGCTCATGTTGGGATGAGGAACTTGGCCAAACTCTTAAAAGACAACCACATCCTTGGACTAACCAATGTTGAATTTGAGAAAGACAGATTTGTAGCGCTTGCCAAGCCGGGAAAGCAAGTAGGCGTACCTCACCCACCAAAGAGCATCATGACCACTACACAACCATTGGAGTTGATTCACATGGATCTCTTTGGACCGGTTGCCTACCTTAGCATCGGGGGTAACAAATATGGATTGGTTATTGTTGATGATTATTCCCGTTTCACTTGGGTATTCTTTGTGTATGATAAGTCACAGTACAAAAGAAGGTGAAAACATTTTTTAAAGAGCACAAAGAGAATTCAGCCTTCCAATCAAGAAGATAAGAAGTGACAACGGAACTGAATTCAAGAACACTCAAGTGGAAGAATTTCTTGATGATGAGGGCATCAAGCATGAGTTTTCAACTCCATACAACCCTCAACAAAATGGTGTAGTAGAGAGGAAAAATAGGACACTCATTGACATGGCAAGGACAATGCTAGATGAGTACAAGACGCCGGACATCTTTTGGTGCGATGCCGTCAACACCGCTTGCCATGCCATCAACCGTCTCTACCTACACAAGAAGCTTAAGAAAACTTCATATGAGATATTAACCGGTAACAAACCTAAGGTGTCTTACTTTAGAGTGTTTGGATGCAAGTGTTTCATACTTGTTAAAAGACCCCGAACCTCTAAGTTTGCACCTAAAGTTGACGAAGGTTTTCTTCTTGGTTATGGATCAAATAAGCATGCCTACTGTGTCTTCAATAAAACCTTGGGTAGAACTGAAGTCACGGTAGATGTAACATTTGATGAATCTAATGGCTCTCAAGTAGAGCAAATTGATTCAAGTGTTGTAGGTAAGGAGGATCCACCATGTGAGGCAATCAAGCAAATGGCTACTGGTGATATTAGACCACAAGAAGATCAAGCTACTGAAGAGGAGGATCCCCAAAGTGTTGCTGTACCAACTTCCGCTGACGTACTTGACAAGCAAGTGTAGCACACACTTGCTGTAAACCAGCAGGGTGGCAGTGCCGCACCTGAGGGCGGTAGTGCCGCCCCTAGCACACCCGGCAGCTTCCCCGACTCCTGCAACACCACTTCCAGGGCTAAATCTTGAGCCCATTCTTGAACAAGAAGAAGATGCGTCCACAAGAAGAGCAAAGAAGCCATTGAGCATCCAAGACTTCGCCAAACAATACAACGGGATCACCCCGTTGACAATATCCTCGGGAGCATTCGAAAGGGTGTAATAACACGTTCTCATTTAGCAAATTTTTGTCAATATTACTCGTTCATTTCCTCTCTTGAACCTCTCAAGGTAGATCAAGCACTTGGAGACCCGGATTGGGTGATGGCTATGCAAGAAGAGCTCAACAATTTCGAGAGAAATCAAGTGTGGACTTTGGTGGAAAGGCCCAAGACAAATGTCATTGGCACCAAGTGGGTCTTCCGCAACAAGCAAGATGAGAATGGCGTAGTGACAAGAAACAAGGCAAGATTGGTGGCTCAAGGCTTCACTCAAGTAGAGGGCTTGGACTTTGAAGAAACATATGCACCGGTGGCAAGGCTTGAAGCAATTCGTATGCTTTTAGCCTTCGCTGCCCATCATGACTTCAAGCTGCACCAAATGGATGTCAAGAGTGCATTTCTCAATGGCCCAATACAAGAGTTAGTGTACGTAGAGCAGCCACCGGGCTTTGAAGATCCCAAGTTCCCCAACCATGTCTACAAACTCCAAAAGGCGCTCTATGGGCTGAAACAAGCACCAAGAGCATGGTATGAATACCTTAAGGAATTCTTGCTTAAACAAGGCTTTAAAATAGGCAAAGCTGATCCTACACTCTTTACTCATAAAGTTGGTAATGATTTATTTGTGTGCCAAATATATGTCGATGACATAATATTTGGTAGTACTAACCATGTGTATGTTGAGAAGTTTAGTAGGATCATGACCAAGAGATTTGAGATGTCCATGATGGGTGAGCTGAAGTTCTTCCTTGGATTTCAAATTAAGCAATTGAACGAAGGGACATTCATTAGCCAAACCAAGTACACCCACGACATGCTGAAAAAGTTTGACATGGAGAAAGCAAAGCCTATCAAAACTCCCATGCCAACAAATGGACATCTTGATCTAAATGAGGAGGGGACAGCCGTGGACATTAAGGTATGTCGCTCCATGATCGGCTCTCTCCTTTATTTATGTGCATCTAGGCCTGATATTATGCTTAGTGTGTGCATGTGTGCTAGATTTCAAGCCAACCCGAAAGAGTGTCACTTAGTGGTCGTTAAGAGAATCTTGAGGTATCTAGTTCACACACCTAACCTTGGCTTGTGGTATCCCAAGGGCTCCAAGTTCAATCTACTTGGGTATTCGGATTCCGATTACGCCGGTTGCAAAGTAGATAGAAAAAGCACTTCGGGGGACATGTCAATTCCTTGGGACGGTCTCTAGTGTCTTGGAGCTCTAAGAAGCAAAATTGTGTAGCCCTATCCACACCGAGGCCGAGTATGTTGCAAAGGTGCATGCTTTGTGCTCAACTACTTTGGATGAGGCAAACCCTTCGAGATTTCGGATGTCAATTCACCAAAGTCCCACTTTTGTGTGACAATGAAAGTGCCATAAAGCTTGCAAATAATCCCGTGAGCCACTCTAGAACCAAGCATATTGACATCCGTCATCATTTCTTGAGAGACCACGAAACCAAAGGAGATATCGAAATTCGCCATGTGAGCACCGAAAAACAACTAGCCGATATCTTCACTAAGCCTCTCGATGAGTCAAGGTTTTGTGCGCCATGGAATGAATTGAATATCCTTGATTCTCGTAACGTGGTTTGAAATATAGCATGCCTCTGATTGTTCAACTAGTATGATAGGCAAATCATTTAAAAAGTTTACTTATGTGCTTTAAAGTTGATTTCAAAATCATCTTCAAGTGGCATGACCATGGTTTGTATTGTTTATCTGTCTCTGGTCATGAAACTTGCAGATCCGGTAGCCATATCCGAGGTGAGTTGAGAGGAGTAAAGCTTTTAGTAACCCTCGCTTTCAGTTGGGCGGGCGGCGATCTTAGCCCTTAGGGGCCGGCAGTGCCGCCTTTGTTCGGATGTCCGAACCCGACTTCTTACTGTTGGCCCGTGTTTTACCCTTCTTTTCTTAACTCTAGGCCGCGGTACCTCTCTCTCTCCCTCAGTTCTTCCAGCCGACGTCGCTCTCCCCCTCCTTCCCTCTCTTTCTTCTCTCGAAGGAACAGGGGGGGCCTACATTTTCCACCTCCACCGTCGGCGAAGCAAAGCAGTGCAGGCCCCCCCTTCTTTTGGTGGTGGGGGGCAGGCCAAGGCAGGGATCGGCCTTCTTTCCTCTTCCCTTCCCTCTCCTAGGCGTGGAACAAGGTAAATCCTAGGGGACCGTCTTTGATCTATGAAATGCACCGTCTCTTGTCATGGATTTGGGCTTCCATTGATTGTTAGGAGTAGTAGGAAGAGTGGTTAGGGTTTGGATTGAATCGATTTGAAACTTCAACAAATCAAGAGTAGGTATATCCCGCGCAAAGGTTGTGGTTTAAGGGCGGCATTGACGCCCTTGATAACTCCAAAAGCAATGCAGCTACCCCCTGATTCTTGAACACCAAATCAATCAATCTCAAAACTTAAGCTCTCCTTCTACTAACCCTAATTTTTTCTTTCTTAAATCCATGGGCAAAAGGGCATTCTTTACATTCTGTCCATATACTGTTTACTTGTGTGCGCTGAAAGATAGTTAAGGAATAGAATAAGCAAGAGGAAAGAAGCAGAATTTGATCTTGTGAAACTGGCCAGGGCGGCAGTGCCGCCCTCCCTAGGACAAAACTGTCTGGTCAGTTTCCATGCTCATGTTCTGACTCCTCCCTCTTGCCTATACTACTTCTTAGCCACTTTTCTTTGCCACGTTTGTACAGTTTCTTATTTGGACATACTTTTGCATAGATGGAAGGAGGTGGAGATGATGGCAGAGGGAAGCGCAAGTTGTTGACAAAAGAGCAGATCCGTAGAGGCAGGGGGAGAAGCTCCGCTGTGTTCCGTGATGCAGCAGCACGTGAACGAGAAGAAGCTAATGAGGAGCACTTTCAGAGAGTTGGTTACACTATCGGTGTGCCACCTAGCACCCCTCTGCACATCTCTCAGTTTGATGACAGCTACATGAGAGATAACACTGATGAGTTTGAGCTGAGAGCACCTGAGAACAGATTGCAGCATGCAGTGGTTGATTACTCCAAGAGTTGGAAGGGCACTGAAGAAGCAAGAGAAGTTGATCCCTATGAGATGCCCAAATCCACTGGCATTGACTACAGGTTTTGGAATGTATTTTATTCCAACTTTTATGCCACGGCCATCCTATCCAAGCCCAAGTGGAAGATCTGCAAGATGCAGTACATTGACTTTGAGGACTTAGAGGACAGGAATGAGCCTGAGTTTGCTGCTGTGATAAATTCATGTGACCACTTTGGGCTCACTGATATCATGGGTTTTAGGTATGATTGGAACAGAGAGGTGCTTGCTCAGTTCCATGCCACCTACTTCTGGAACAAGGAGAATGATGAGATACACTGGATGACAGATGGGAGGCACTACAGGATTGACTTTGTGACTTTCTGTCGTATTCTTGGCTTTGGGCAGGTGCACCGGACATACAGTCGAATCCACAATGAGCGCCGTCTTGAGCCTTCTGAGGTGAGCTTCATGTGGGTGAGACCTAGTGAGGCGGATGGCAGGAGGACAGAGTTGAAGAGTCTCTACTACCTCATGAACAACATTATTAGGACTACCATCAACCCCAAGGACAATGCTACTGATCTGAATGGCTTTATCACTAATGTCCTATCTCGCTTTCCTAGTGGTGAGAAGTTTAATGTCCCTCGCTTCATGTGGGTGGAGTTGAGCTTTGCTATGGATGATGGGAGGAGGGAGCTTCCATATGCTCCTTATCTCATGTTTATGATTGAGAGAGTCACAGGGATGAGGTTCCCAAAGGATTGCCCTCACACTGCTTGCACAATCAAGAAGACACATGGCGGGGCAGCAGGTCACCACTCCACTAGAGGCACTTCCTCCTCACACCGAGATATTCCTGAGTCCTCCAGGGGTGGTGGGAGAAGGAAGAAGAGGTCAGGGTTCAAGAAGCTTGCAGCATGGATGAAGGCCGTGTTAACCACTTGCTCCTACATTGCAAGGAGTGACTATGAGGATAGAATGGAGACACGGAGGGCGATTGCGGCTACCGAGAGAGGCTCGGGGACTTCCACCTCTACCACCTCTTGAGCCTCCACCACGGTTTCGACCTTCCTCGCTTGTCGACACCACGGATGATGATGATGATGATGATGACGATGGTGATGAGGGGCTGCATGGTGTCTACGAGGACCCCGAAGCCGGGAGACCCTTCACGGCTACTACAGGCGTTAGAGAGACACTACACGTGGGTAGGAGGCAGGACCCTCTCACGCTGCTCCTTCCCGTCGTTCGACGCGCTCCACTCGCTTCACCGGCACCACACACCGTCAGGGACGCGCCGTCGTCGAGTCCGACAGCGATGATGAGTGATTTCCCTTCTTTTCTCTTCTCTTTTTGGTACTTGATGCCAAAGGGGGAGAAAATTAGGGGGTCAATTCGTTTTTTCGCGCCATGAGCAGTAGTTGCAGCTGTGATTCATGTTTAGATCCTATGAGAGTAACGTTAGGTTGAGAGTTTGAGTGTTGTTTAAAACTTTGTTTGTATTAATGCTTCTTATTTCACTCTACTCGTCTCGGATATGGATTTGGTCTGTTAGTTTGTTATCTGCTTGTCATTTTGTGAAATCATGTTGTTTTATATATGTGTTTGCTGCTGTGTGCTGCCCATATTGAGTAGGTTGTTTTACGCCAGGGCGGCGGTGACGCCTGTGGCGGCGATGACGCCCGGCTGTTGCGATCGGCATCCGTGTGTGCTTAAACTGTCATATGCATCACGTGATATTATTTGACACAGTTTTTCAAGCACCCCACAGCAGGCATGGATATAGGGGGAGGCCCCAAATCACAAAAGTGTGTGAAACTTGGCTTTTATGCCAAATTAGAAATTCAAATTCCACTTCACACATTTAGGGGGAGGCTTCTATATCCATGGCTCGAAAATCTCAGTTTATGATTATATCTTTTGTAAGCTCTAATTGGGTTGTCATCAATCACCAAAAAGGGGGAGATTGTAAGTGCAATCAAGCCCTACTGTGGGTTTTGGTGATGATGACCATCAAATTAGAGGACTAATGAGATTTATCGAGATGTCAAGCAGGTAATTGAAAAAGGATGATGATGTACAGGTTGGAGAACCCCTAAATTCGAAATGGTGGCTACCTCAACTCGATGGCGTTTAAATTCATTTTATATTTTGAATTTGAGTTTAGGAAAAGCCGTACTATCAAGGGGGATTTTAGGGCAGTTGACCAAATGATGAATCAGATGCTCATATTCCCAGATCTACATCATCACACTCAGCCAAAACAGCCATAAAAACAGTTCTACAAAATTCCTGTTTTGGCCAGGGCGTCAGTGCCGCCCTTTGAAGTACCGTTGGACCAGAGGGGGTATTTATACCTCCTCCTGTCTTCCTAAACGGTAACTTTTCTTCGTCCCAACGTTCATTTCGACGGAAACAGAACCAGTGCTCCCTCTTCTCTTCTCCATTGTTGCTCCTTCAAGCTCCCAAGCAAATCCTTGATTTCCACCATCAAAACTTGAGAGAAAAGGCAGCAAAACTCGATTGGAGAGCAGATTCACTGATTCCCAAAGTCAAAAGAGTATTTGGTTCACGTTTGGCCGGCAGCCCTAGGGTTTATTACTCTTGGAGCTTGCTCCTAGCCGGCTAGGCGTCGCCCTTGAGCTTGCCAAGGATTGTGGCAGCCTTGGGAGGTTTGTAACCAACTCTTTCAGCTAGTAAATTACCCCTCATCTCAAGAGATAACACTCTTGACTTGAGAACGAGGATAAGGCAAGCCTTGGTGGCAAGCTCAAGCCTTTTGTGGCTTCCTCAACAACGTGGAGGTAGGCAAGCCTTGGTGGCGAGCTGAACCACGGGATAAATACTTGTCTCCGCGTCTTTGGTGTGATTGTGGTGATTTGAGTAGTTTTGTTAGGGTTTGACTCAATCTTGCATATACTTAGTTTTTACGTGGTAACCGGTCTTCGAAATGGCTCTCTCGTGTGATATTGCGGGGATTGTGTAGGGCTCACTTGTGTAGATTCTAGCCGTGAAATCAGATTTCAATTTCACCTCTTTTTTGAGAGAGGCCGGCAAGTGCGCCTCAGAGGCCGTCAAGCCGCCTGCTCCGATATTTGATAAAATTTGGAGCCGAGTTTTTTGCAGCCTATTCACCCCCCTCTAGGCCTCGGTGACGTCCATCGATCCTACAAACTTGGGTGGGTCAGTATCGAGGAAGTCTTTGAAAGTGCTATACTGGTTGACATGGTGATCGCGATGGCCTCCACGGCTAGTGTTGGCCGCGATATCGCGCAACGTAGCTTCCATATTGCGCTGACTGCCGAGAAACTGCTGAAAAAGTTGCTTAGCGGTCAATGGTGGTGGAGGTGGTGGTGGTAGGTCCGTCCTGGGGTTTGCTCCATTACCCCCGTTTCCTCCGTTTCCTCCACTACTACCATTCCCTCCGTTGCCTCCATTGCCACCTGCGGTGCCTTCATCCACCATATTGCCACTGGCAGTGTGGCGGGTCCCAACCATCTGCATATTCCGGCAACAAGTAATTATTAGGTGATGTTACAATATTGTAAGCGAATGTAATAATCATGCCAATGAATTATTGGAAGAATAAATTCATTCAACAACACGCAGGCATAACAATTCATTTCCACAATTCATAACATCACTAATTAGATTACTGCAATAGCATCATCCAAGGCATACAACATCCAAAATTGCCAGCATACATACACTGGACTTTAGGCGTTCGGATAACACCTCAACACACAAAGATCCAAACATACATGAGTCACATCTCACAAAGGTTACATGCCAACAATCAAAAGAACAAGAGCACAACTACGACTAGCGAGGAGACTACTAGCCTACTCGTGCTCGCTACCAACGTCAGACTCAGCAGCAAGAACAACGCCGTCGCCAGGTGCAGGCTCGGGTGCAGGTTGAAGGTCAGCGTCCTCCTCTCCTCCGTCAGCTTCAATGACGCCAGGCTCCATCTCTGCAGCTCCAGGCTGGTGGTGAGGGTGCATCACGGTTGTACAAAGACGTGGTAGTCCTCGTGCAACTGGTCAATGTACTGCTCACGGTCAAAGAGCCAGTGCCCCAGCTGGTGGGCATCGTTCCGGGCTTCATTCCTCTCTGTCACCAGCTGTGCCATCATCCTGTCGCTGTTCCTCTCATACTGCTCATAGCGTGCAACACGTGCGCGCAAGGTAGCGATCTCCCTGTTGGCCTCCCTCTCACGGGCCTCAGCATCATCTCTGGTAGCTGTGGCAAGCTCTATCTGGTGCCTCAGATCCCTGACACAGTCCGAGTGCCTCTTCTTCCTTTTCTGCTCCTTCTTCCATAGGGCCTTGTTCCAGTCATTCATCTTGTACATGCGGGATCGAGTAGCATCCAAAGTCCGCATCATAGCAAACATGGCACTCATTGCCGCGTTGTCACTGCCTCAATCTTATGAATCCCTGGCCGGCGTGCCATCTTGGGGGATTGCTCCCAGAACGTGTCAGTAGGGTCACCACGAGGAAACACTCCCGCCAAGGCTTGAGCCAAGCTCAGCGGGAAACGCTCCATGATGGTGCGTAAAACGAAGAAGGCGGCTCTGCTAGCCCCCTCCTCCGGTGTGACTCCGTAGGCACGCAGGCGCCACCCCTCCCACTCGGAGTCCTCGTGGAGTGGTGGGACGGTAACCTCCACAAACCATGTTGTCCTCGGTGCTCGGCTCCTCGGTCACCCAGGAGTACACGGTCATTTGCTCCTCCGTATACCCCACGTGGGCCAACACACGCCAAAGAAGCGTGGGCATCCCAAACTCCTCCAGGAAGTGAGACTCCCGGATAGTGGTGCGAGGTGCGAGCTGTCCACGCGGTACACGGCCTCCGGTGGACTTGCGAGCAGTCTGCTTGGTACGGGCCATCTGTTTAGAAATTTATCCCGAGTGAGTTAAGTAATTAATTATCCAATTTTAATTAACGGAAGTAATCAATTTACAAGGGAAGGTAAATGCAATGACATGAGATGAACAAACATGATGTATGCACGGATCTTACGTTCTCACAAATTTAGTAAAAATAATTCTAACGGATAAACGGTGGCATACAACGTTCTCTCATAGCGTATAACTAAACGTTCTACACGAAGCGCTGTTATGTACCTACAGAAAATCCACTTTAGCTCATCCCAACAAGTATGAATAAATGCATTGCAGAATGTAAAGATTAAGTACTCACACGCACGTGCATTCCTAAATACACGCACATGTAGTACAACTACCCGATCCTCGTCCTCATGACGGCATCGTCTCACAGACGGCACAACCCACAATTAAACACCTTGGTAAGTACATGGTTTTGACATGTAAATACTTCCGGTATCACACTAGCACTCTCCTAGATTGCCGGTTGGACAACCATGCTCTCACAACTCCCACTTACCGAGGCGTAGAGGCATTTTGAACCATACATTACCATTCAAGCAAATGGCACCCACACAATTACCTTGCTGCATGGGCAACAGTGAAAGGAAAATATGATGCAAACCCCCAAGTTAGTACTTAAATAGCCACCTAGAGTCCTTATTTGGGCATAAAGGATATGACCACTGGCACACTCTTAATTTGCAAACAAGGTTTTCTCAACAGACTAATAGATCTATAAGTTGAAATTCAGTTTTGAAATAAAAATTCTTTTGTTTTAAATACACATGTGAACAGTAACCGCTAAACCTTGCTCTGATGCCAGCTGTAACAGAACCGACCAATTTATAAAACCATAAGTGAAAAATCACTCGCTAAGCAAGTAATCGTCACACTTAAGCCATTATAAACCCGGTAGTCCGGAAATCTCGAAGGATTTCAAACCAAACATCATCCACCAAGATCGTACACGTTTAGCGTCACCATTCGCACGTTACAACATTTCACAAATAGTTCGACAACATCAGAGTGCGGAAATAAAGTTATTACAAACCAAGTTCTAAAAATCCGAGTAGCGAAAGCAAAGTAGTTTTGAAAGCTCAACCCAACTCACGTATTTTTAAAGATTAATACAGTGCCAGTCCAGAGTCTATCCAACGTAAGCGGTTGGGGAGAATATTAAGATTAACCTTGCCCAAGGTCTTCTAGTCCACTGGGAAAAGACAGGTAGCACAGTACCCGTGGAAGGTATGTCCGTCTGCACAAACAACAAGCGGGAAAAACCCTGAGTACGAGAAGGTACTCAGCTAGACTTACCCGACTGACTCAAAATAAAAGACTCCAAGGAGCATGACAGGCTTTATCTGGGGATAGCTCGACTCTTTTGCAAAAAGGCGGTAATAACATTTAAAGTGGTAGCTCAGCTTAACCAGTCCTATTTATGCTAAGTGAGCACCTATACTATGCATCATTATAATATATTAGTCATGATTAAGCAAGCAAGTAATAACCATAATCATAATCATTAGCTTAACCCATCATCATCATTAACCACATTCCATAATCATTACTACGATGCTGCAGCTCAAGTCAAGGTGTTCACTGTCCAGGAACGATGGCGATTCGAATCGATTACTACTGAGCTCAAGGGGTATTCCTCACACAAACCACACTCACCCGTCGGTGAGCTACAGATCACCGTGGCACGTATCCGGGAAAAACAAGTACGCGGACTCGCATAGAACCACCGTACCTAGGGACCGCCCGACTGCCTTAGCCAGGCATGCTGGACCTTGGACTTACTCTTCGCGCCCCTGTGGTCCCCCATCCATCTCCAATATGGTGCGAACGGATTGAGAACCGGCCTGGATAGTGTTAGGCTTCGCGGTCGGAAGTGCTTATCCGGCCAGCTAAATGTGAGGCATGCGTTCAATATGACTTGGGGTACAACAACGGTACGGTCCTTAATCGACACAGACGGAATCACTGTGGTCCAAAGACCCCACAAGACTCCGCCCGGTCTCCATTTATCACAACCATAACCATCAACCAGATGATATCAACATAAGCCTTCCATCAATCATAAGTAACCACCTATACTCGCGGATGACAGAAAATCACCCGACTTCTACCGTCTAAGCAAGCTAAGCATGTTACTCACCCTAGACTAGCAGGTATATCAAGGTGGGATAATTCAAGGGTAAAGCAAGGATAATATGCATCAACGGTTTCACACAATTCCTATACTTAATGCAACAATCATAAAGCATAATTAGACTGTTAGAAAGCATAGGTAAGGAAATGCTCCGGGGCTTGCCTTGCTCGAAGTCACTAGCGAAGTGGTTCGGGCACTCAGGTAAGTCTTTCTCATCTCCTCCTGCTGGGGACCTCCTGTTGGAACTCCTCCCGAGGGTTCTCCTCGATCTCCGAAGGTTGGGGTTCCTCCTGCGAACTTTGTATATGATGCGATGCACATTCTTAAGTATAGTGAATGCATACACGTATAATGCTCATGAATGAGGATGATTAACAGATCATTTGACAGAGTAGGTGCATATCTTCTCTCTACTAACAACTTAACTCATTTACTGAGTATGTGCATACCTCTTCTCTAAACACTTAGAGAAGTGTATAAGGTGTGTAGAGGCACACACACATACTCACAACACATAAATAAAGAGAAGTACACTAATCATGGATAACATCACACTTCAGTTATGGTGCTGCCTAACAAGACCAGCAAGCAAAACATATCTAAAAGTGCACAAGACGTAATTATAGAACCTACTAAAGCAATTAAATCAAAGCCTTATCATTTCATGTGAATAAATAGGCTTGAACTGTGACCTCTGTCTAAACAGTTTAGAAAAATCTACAAAAATTACAGGAGCTACACTATGCTATAACAGAGCCATGGTAAAATTTTCATCACATTTCATCCAGTACAACAGCCTACACAAAAAGATGAAGCCACTGGACAGAAATGCACATTTAACAACTTTGTACTTGTGAAAAGTATCAAACAACAGATTTCATATTTTTAACTAGAACTTCTTAGCACAAGAGCAGTCATCAAAAATTATCAAGGTATAATTCCTCATAATTAATTTATTAAAAATCATACAAGAATCAGCCCAGAAATTGAATTTAAATCATATTCCAATATTTTTGTACGAGAAAAGTACCTCAAAAATTGCAACACATATTTTTCTTAGATAGATCTATTCACCAGGAATCCAACAAAATAAGAATCATTAATTTTGGACTCCATTTGCACCAGCTACAAATTGAAAAGCATTTAAACACATTTTCTGGAAAACAATAGAAGAAAAGGGCTGAAACCCTAAGGTTCATGGGCTCGGCCAGGGGCGTGGGGAGCTGCCAGGCGGGACCCGGTCAGCCGGCCCGAGCGTAGGCGGCGGTTGACCGCCTCTAGCTTCGTCGGCGGCGAGCCTGCGGCGGCGGAGGGTGGCACCAAGGCTCAAATACTGGCGAGGCGGACACCGTGATCTGGTCAGGTGGTCCTGGGGCGGTCTGGATCACGCGCCTGGCGAGCCGGTGGCGCGGCGGCTCCTGCATGGCGGCACGGCGGCCGCCCCGCCGGTGGCCCCAGTGAGGAGCGCACTACGCGGTGGCGAGGACACTGGCAAGGCTAACCCTAGGGCTGGGGTGGCGACAGGGGCGGTGGGGCGGCCCACTTAGCGTGCATGGCGGTAATTTAAGGAGCACGGAGCTCCAGCAGCCCCCCCGGTGCGGCGGGGTGTGGTTCCGAGAGGGCTCGATTGAGCCTCTGTGAAGTCAAAAGGGGCTTACAGGTTTCATGCGCGTTGTGTGAGTGCAGGGGCGTGGGCGGCCGCCCGCGAGCGCCGCCCCCGAACACGAGCGCAGTCGCAACGCAGAGGGATTCAGACTTACTACCAACCACCCTTACCGAGGTGATGGGGCGGTGGTTGCTTGCGCGGTGGTCGCGGGAGGTGGAGGTGAAGCGGCGCTGCCGGTGGACGCGAGAGCGGCGCGTGGTGGTTTCGAACGGCGGCGGTGCTGCCGCCGGGCAGGCTGCTGCTGCGCGCGGTGGAGCGGAGAGCGGAGGGAGAGAGCGAGGCGTAGGCGAGTGAAGTGAACGAAAATGGAGGGCGAGCGTTTCCATTTCGGGTGGAGGCTGGTAGAAGCGGCCACGGGCGGGGCCCGCCGCCGGCCAGCCGGCGGCCACGCGGCCGCCTCCCGATGGCGCCGCGTGGCGCCCGTGCCTCGGGCGGGTCGGCCATCATGCCTGCCTCGGCTGCGCCGCGCGATGGATGGAGGCCAGCGGGCCGAGTGGGCCGGAAACGGCCTGCTAACTCGCGGTGAGATTTTCTCCTTTTTTTTGAAATTTAAAACTGAAACAAAAGACCAATTTGCAAACATTTTCAAGAGGTGAGCCAAAAATAAAAAGTTGTAGAACTTTTTGAAATGAACAACTTTCATTTAAGGCTCAACTCAAAATTCCCAACAAATTTTGTAATACAAATTCATTTTGAATTTGAGGCATATAAAGGGATTTTTTTTTAATTTAATTTCTTTTTGCTCCAATTGCTCCAAAACTTTTGCAATAAATTTTGGCAAAACATTTCAAAAATGTTGGGCAAGTGGATCCAACCTTGATCATCATTTGCATAAAGATTAAATGCACTAATTAACAATCAAGCAAGTACTTAATTAACAACAAATGCAACACATGAAATGACAATGCATTTAGGGTTAAATGCTTGATAGTGCTCATGTCATGCTAATGAATGATTTAGGTTAATTAATTAAGTGCCTAATGCATGCTTAACACAGAGGTGTTACAGACAACTAAAGGTAGAGGTACACCGAGGTAGAGAGATACACCAGTGGTGTCATCACCAACTCATGACTTGAACCATATTTTATACCCTATGGTTGCGGTCATAGTTCCCCATATCCCAATAATAACAATAGGAAAAATCTATTTTCAAAGTAAATATGGGTCCAGAAAAATAGCTTTTGCATGCTTTTGTTCCCGCTAACTAGAACGGCCTGTTTTTTTTTATAAAAAGGAAGAGTATATATTATATGGTGCGATTACATTATGGATGAGTCCAAAAGAAACACTCATTAACAGTTGTATATACCACGATTTACACCGAAACAAAAACAGTTCCAACACGGCAACACGATCTGGTTATACCGTATGAAAAAAACGTGAGGGTTCGTCCAAATCGTAGTCACTGCCGACTGCCGTGTTCGTGTTCGTGCTCCCCCTCGAACCGAAACGCCCACCACCGCCAGAGTTGGCAACCGACCGGTGGTGATCCTATCACTCCACCTCCACCAAGACCAACACGGTGTCCTCACTAATCCCGTGCTCCCACGCCTCGTCAATAAATAAATAAACAAACAAATAAATCCGGGGCAAATCTCTATTCGCTCGCCGCAAAACACAGCACTAGAAAATTGATGACCTAAATTCCATAGCGAGAGGGGGAGAGCGAGGAAAAAAAGGGAAATCCCAATCCAACCTCCACCCCGCCGCGAGATCGCCGGGCGCCGCCGCCATGTCGACTCCAGCCGCCGCCTACTACGCTGCCGCCGCGCGCAAGCAGTACTTCTGCTACCAATGCAACCGCACCGTCCTCATCGCGGCCTCCGCCGCCGCCGCCGGGGAGCTCTCCTGCCCCGAGTGCCACGGCGACTTCCTCGAGGAGGTCACCGTGCCTGCGCCCACCTTCATCCCGCTCCCCTTCCCGTTCCCCTTCGCCTCCACCACGATCCCCGCCGGCAGCGCCGCCCCGGCCCCGGCCCCCCCCCCCCCCCAGCAGCCGGCTCCGGCGGGTCCCCGTCCTTCTCGTCCTCGTCCTCCGCCGCGACCTCCCCGTCGCAGCCTAACGAAATCTCCTCCATCCTCCAGACCTTCCTTGGACTCGGCGAACAGCCCATCAGGGTCGGCGGCTCCGGCTCTGGCTCGCGCGCCGCCGCCGGTACGGCCACCCCCGAGAACGAGCCCGAGCCCTTCGACCCGGTCATGTTCTTCCAGAATTACATCCATAGCCTCATGGAGGGAGGCGCCAACATCCAGGTCCTCCTCGACGACGCCAGTGTCAACCTCGGCTCCGGACCTGGCTTCGGGCGCATCGGCGGGGCAAGCTTCGGGGATTACTTCGTCGGCCCAGGCCTCGAACAACTCATCGAGCAGCTCGCCGAGAACGACCCCAACCGCTACGGCACGCCGCCGGCTGCCAAGTCCGCCCTCACCTCGCTCCCCGATGTTGTCGTGACTCACACAATGGTCGCAGCTGCGGATGGTGCTGAGTGCGCCGTCTGCAAGGAGGATTTCTCGCCTGGAGAGGTGGCCAAGCAGATGCCCTGCAAGCACATCTACCACACCGACTGCATCGTGCCGTGGCTTGAGCTTCACAACTCCTGCCCCATCTGCCGCTTTGAGCTGCCCACTGATGATCCTGATTATGAGGGGCGGAAGGGCTCTAATCCTCAAGGCTCTTCTAATCCTCAAGGCTCTAATCCTCAGCCGGCTGTTGGTATTGCTGCTGCTGCAGCTGCATCTGGGAGCTCCACTGCTGCCGAGGGACAAATGGAGGAGAGGCAGGAGAATCCACGGGTAGTTGAGAGGAGGTTCAATGTGTCGCTGCCATGGCCATTCAGTGGTTTGGGAGGGCAAACATCGCAGCAGGATGGGAACAGTGGAGGCAGCGGTAGCAACTCACAAGGCAGTGGCTCGCAAGATGGTGGTCCACCCAGCAACAAGAATTGATCACAAATCAGCTGGAGGTAATTGCAGAATAAAATTCTCCTACCATTATTTGCTATATAGTTTTTTGAAGTGGATTTAGAATTGATCACAAATCATGTGGAAGTATTTGCAAAATAAAATTCTAATACTAGCTATATAGTTTTTTTTTGGAAGTGGATTGTAACTTGCTTGAAACTATTTATTCTCTCATCAAAGCTCAATTTATTTGTTCTGTGTTTTGTCTGTGGAATTACTGTTTTCTTTTCAACCACGAGGGAAGGAACCACCCAAATATAGTGAAAATGTCATAGAAGGCAATGACACTTGTACATTCAATAGGGGTACCATATCATACATGGAGAAGTCTTTATAAGCCCTGATAAATGAGGAAAAGTTGGAGAAGTAGCATAATTAATTAATTATTTGTATCTGATATATTTGATGGCGACTTCAAATTTCATACATCAAGTGTGGCCTATGCTGTTCATCGTTACTCACAACATGTTTCTGTCATCTTAAAGCAAAAATGAACTCGATGCTTCTATTTTGTTTGAGTTTCTACCTGTAGACAGAGTAGCAGAGCTTCTTTAAGGCCAAGGAGGGCCATGGCCCCCCACTAACCTCCTCCTAAAGTTGTTTAAGAAATAGCTCATTTCACTACTTAATTGCTGTATGCAAATGCTAATCTGCACTCTCATTGGCCCCCTCTCAACTCCTTTGGGAACTCTGCCACTGCCTGTAGAGATTATTGGTTCAATTGAAACCATGTCATGAGAAATTCCCTGATTCCAGTTGTAAATGTAATATTTGAACAATGGACCCTAATGGACCAGATCAATTGCCTTACATGCCAAATTTGTTGGCCTAATTTTTTTTGGGTTTATGATCTCACAACTGTACATGTTAAATGGAACACTGTCTTAATTTTTGGCTGAATGTTCACTTCCTTTGCTAATCACAAGGTTAGGGATCAATTCCTTATTTGAAGCAGAGGAAACTTCAGGAATCTAATGCAAAACCTATGCTTCATTGCTTCCAACCCTCTCATGTCAACTATGATATACTCACCTGCTTTCAGGAGTACATTGATATGCCCCTATAGAAAGCTACTTTCTATAGGAACAATATATTTATTCAGAAAGGCTCTCTATTTTCTTATGTAAAAGAACCCTTTTTGGTTATACACAATAATTTCTAATCCTATTCCTATATCTAGCATAACTGTAGGGATCAATTGTCTTGTTAAAAAGATATGATTTGCAAACTGAGAAGCCTGTGATCAACATGATTGTATGTTCTTAATTGCCTACCTAGAGCTAGAAGGCACTTCTGCATCAAACATATCTCTATGACGGTATGTGCTGTTTCATTGTTTTGGCATGCTTTTAGTCATAGTAAACATCTTTCTATACAGTGGATTTTTCTTTTTTCCTAGTTATTAACCATCCTGTGGAACTTGATAGATTCTACTTTCAACATTCTGTCTCTTATTATGATTTCTTGAATGTTTTTAACATGCAATTATCATTTCTAGACTAGGAGTAACACAGCAAGTACACATTATAAAAATGACCCCCCTCCCCTCTACACGCACACAGCACCGAAAGGTAACAGAACAATCAGAAAAGTTTTTGCAAGGTTAGTGTGTTTGGTTTGTGCAGACATCTTTCTCGGTTTACCATTTCACAATTGGTACCTACATGGTTCCCATGGGCTCTACATCTATGCTTGCGACTGTGGTGTATCATTTTGGTTCATAGTTAACCAATACACAATGATAGATTGAAAGTAAATGATGACTTTGATTGTTAAAGTGCTCAGAATTGCATATTATTCTACCCATACTTTGTTTGTGTCCTTCCTTAATCCTAGTACAAATGTCAATTTATCAACATTGGATTGGATGCATGAGTGCATCGTAACGAAACTTTCATATCACTGTATTGCTTCTTGGAGTCTGGTCTTCTAGTTGAATCCTAGGATGGTTCAGTTCATTTCAATTAGTTTTTAGTGTTTCAATTGTTTTTGTTTACTTTAATTTGTTGTTATTTACTGTATTCTATAATGGTTGATTCAGAAATAAGTCAATCTACAGAACCATTGCCCCAAGATGCAGTAGCTTTGCTCAGTGTTCAGTCTTTCTGCATTTTATAATCACTGAATCACCTTGCAAATCAATAAAAAACATATATTTTTCCTTTTTTCCATTGTTAACCAAAACAGAGGTTCAGGCACATCATCCTTAACACTAGTGATAGTGTCTTAAGGCTTCCACAGTGAAATACATATTTTTCTTGGGCACGTGTTATATATTTTATAAATAAGGAAGGTGTGGGAGAATCTGATATTTTCTAGATAACAATGACTTGAACATAGAAAAAGTCAATAACTGGGACACTTCAGCTTGAATATATATTGTTTAAAGAACCACCTGCACTGATGACATTTGTAAACTATCTCGGGAACATGCTAGATCATTCTGTGGGTTAGTCTTATGGTTCAGTCTATGACTCTATGTTAGCTTCAATTTGTTGACCTTCGTTTTAACGTTATTAATTGGCAAAACCTTTTGTCTGTCTGTGCTATGGCTCATGCCCCCCTTCTTTACACCTCAACAAACATTAGTACTTCTTTGATTTTGTGGTTTCAACCAACTGCTAGTACTAACAAAGGTTTTTATCTGGGTGCAGGTTCACCTTTTGGCGATCTGTTGAAAAGTCTGCAGTATTTATGTGTCACCATGACTATACCTACAGGAAATTACAGTCAGTCTGTTTGTGTTATGGAACAATCGTTTGTTTTAGTTCTCTTGCTGTCCGTTAGGTCATGCAGACAAGGCGCAAAAAACTGCTTCCGCAGCAGAATCTGCGCGTCGAGACTTTGTGTAGATTTTTGATTGATCCTTGTCCATGAAATGGTGAATCCCAAATCCATCGTTTAACTTGTACGCCTGTCGATTGATACATTGGCGGGGCCGAGTTGCTGGACATGCTGTGCGCCTGTGCCTACTGCCTACCGTGCACTCTGTATGTGAAATGTGTTTGCGTGCTTGCAGCTGCAACTTGCAAAGCCGCAGGGGCCAGGGGGGCACTGCACGTGACGTTCTGCATTCTCTTCGTTAGCGACACACCTCTACGGTGCATGCTACATCTAGGATCTAGAACCTGGACGACGCATGCCTAGAAGACACATTCCCTTGGCCTTTCACTTGCGGTCGATCTATAGACGGACGCATGAGCAAGACAAGCCCCCAAAATAGAAGCGACCCCCCGCTTCCGCAGCGAGGTGCATCGCGGTCGCTGCCAGAAACGCACGAATCGGACCGCGGCCTGCCTCTCCTCCATTTTCCTTCGCCTCGTCCGTCCGCACACCCGAGCCCCACTCCCGCCTATCCCACACTTCCCATCCCACCAGGAGGCCACTGGCCCCCGCGCCCGGAGCTGCCGATCGCGAGCGAGATCGAGAGGAGGCTCGTCGCAGCGCCCCAGTTCCAGGCCGAGGCGAGGTCCTGCGTTCCTGCTTGGCAGCAGGGTCACCCTATGTATTCAATTCAACTAGTTTGAAGACAAGAAATACAATTTATCTCTACGGTAATTTTTTTTTCTAACGGTTTGCTAGACGAACCACACGTCTGAAGCGAGATATCAGCAATCAGCAATTCATATGGCTGGGACCCATAAGAAGCGAATCGATGAACGTTTCGCTAGTTTTTTCTCCTTCGATGAAGATTCTGAAAGGTATATCGCAATCTCGGCTGCATTAGAGAATTCTAAATGTGCTGTGATTCCTATTTTTGTCACGGCTTCACCATAACCTGCTTTTCCATTGAACGATATATCACCAGTCGACTATATTATATTATATTATATTATATTATATTATATTATATTATATTCTATTCTGGATTGTTATTCTAACAGTGAGGACATATCGCTGGATGAGTTGGAGGAGGAACTTGAAGAGCACAAGAACTACGATGTCAGTCAATGGCACTGACACCTCCCATTCTCCAATTCATATGACGACTATACATTTGCATGTTGTTTGATATCTTTTTTTGAGGAAAGCATGTAGTTTGATATTTGTTCGCACATTGATGATGAATTTTGGGATCCACACACCTTTCAGATGATGTTTGGCATTCCAGCCCCAACATTCCTCTCCCAAGTTCTTAGCTAGAACGAAGCTTGAGCTATCTCTCCTCAAGTTTCAAGTCGTATCAAAGCTTACATACATGCTTCTCTTTTTGATTGTATCCAGGTTCTCGTAACTATTTTAACCAATGGTGAAAAACAGCGAGGCCTGGCAACATTGGTTGAGGGCGACCTAGGCCATACTGAAGAAGCTCTTATTCAAGTACGAGTTACTACTGAAAGCTATAGTTGTGCCACTGCTAAAATCACAACAGAATTTGCAGCATATTTGTGTTTTTTTTTTTTTTTCAGAACTGATGGCAAGCATATTTTTTTTACGGTACTGCTGTCGGTTTCTTTAATGAGATCCACTACGTTGGATGCATAATTTCCTTTCTGAAACTATTTCCTGCAGGGAAAAAAATGGTGATTATTACTTGTTTGTTCCCAATAACCTAAAACTAAGTATAGACCCTAATGCCAAAACTCATTGTTAAAGCATTGCAAAGATGTCTTATCTGACTCAACAAGTCCTTTTTTTGAATCTTAGTTAGCATGGATTCTTTTATTGGACACTCGGTTTTTTGCAAAAAATCTTTTGAACAAAACAAGTAGTACAAGTTAAAATTTAAAAAGCAAACATCTTATAATTTAGAATTGATTTAGTACTCCTTCCATCCCAATTTATAAGTCATACCAAGAATTTTGGAGAATCAAATTTTTTTGAGTTTAACAAAACATATAGAAAAAATAGAAAGATTTATGATATCATATAGATATACAATGAAATATAACTAATAAAAAAATCTAATGTTGCTTAGTTGATGTTATTAATATTATTTTATTTTATTATATAAATTTAATTAAACTTAAAAAATTTAACTTTACAAAATTTTTAGAATGATTTATAATTTGGGATGGAGGAAGTACCAAATATACATGGACCATGGAGAAGTCAAAATCAGAAGTATTCAATGTTTCTTTTGACTGACCCTGGGGCCCGCGGCCCAGACAGAGCTTTGTGGCAGTCGGTAGTGTTAACAAAAATCCAGCAGGCAGGGGTCAAAGTGGTCAACACCAGCGTCTCAGCTCACTGGCTCACTGCAGTAGCAGTGTTCACCCCAGACCTCGCCGACATTCTCCAAGCCAATCGTGCCGGCGATGGGGAGGACGGGGTGGCCTCCGCCTCCAGTGTTGGAGGAGCAGGAAGGCCGTGCGGCGGTGGCCTCAACCTCGGCGTGAAGCTGAACGTGCTGCTGCTGCTGTCGGTGGTGGCCACCAACCTGGTGTCCCTGTACCACCTCTCCCTCCGCGCCTCCACCGCGCCGCCGCTCCTTCTCCAGCAGCAACGGGACGGCGACAAGGATCTGGTCCTCATCCGGCAGCTGGACGCCATCCGCGCGGGCGTGTCGCAGCTGAACCACCTCCGCTCGTCGTCCCTCCGCCGCCGCCTCCCCCGGCGGAGCTGGTCCTCTACTCCCGCCTCGCCCCCGTCGCGTCCGCCTGCTCCGCGCACCCGGACCTCCTCCACCGCTACATGTCCTACACCCCCGCGCCCTGCCCCGACGACGCCCTCTCCCTCGCCGAGCCCCTCCTCCTCCGCGGATGCCATCCGCTCCCGCGCCGCAGGTGCTTCACCCCCACCGCACCCGCATCAGCATCCAAGCTCCTCCCCACCGACCCCTTCGGCCCGCTTCCCGACGCCGCCGTCCGATGGCCCAAGGAGGGGAAGTGCAAATCGTTCTCCTGCCTGCCGCCGTCGCTGGGCTTCGACGTGGCGCGTACGGAGGCCGCACGGTTCCTCCGCGCGCGGGGCCCCTTGGACCTGACAGCGCCGCAGCTGCTGCGGCTGGCCTCGCTGAGCCGGGCGGGACCCATCCGGCTCGGGCTTGACATCGGCGGTGGCACGGGCACGCTGGCGGCGCGGCTCAAGAAGCTCGCCAACGCCACGGTGCTGACGACCACAATGAACCTGGGCGCGCCCTACTCGGAAGCCACGGCGGCGCGCGGGGTGTTGCCGCTGCACGCGCCGCTGCAGCAGCGGTTCCCTGTGGGGGACGGGACCATGGACGTGGTGCGTGCGGGGCACGCCGTGAACCGTTGGATCCCAGAGGCGGCGCTGGAGTTCCTGTGGTACGACGCCGACCGTGTGCTGCGCCCCGGCGGGCTGCTCTGGGTGGACCACTTCTGGTGCCGGAGGAGCGACCTGGAGGGCATCTACGCTGCCATGCTGCGGAGGCTCGGCTACAAGACCATCAAGTGGGTTGCCGCCGACAAGAGCGTTGCCGGAGGCAGCAACAGCAGCAAGGATGAGGTCTACCTCACCGCGCTGCTGCAGAAGCCCTTCAGTTAGGCAGTGAACACCCTGTATTAGGGGGGAAGTCATAGCATGTGAATTCACCCATCAACCAAGTATCTGCTTCGCTGAAGACTGAAGCAATGCAGCACAATCTGCATGCTTTCAGAACTTGCAGCAATCAGCTTGTGTTATACCACGTACTATTTCTGCCGCAATGTGTGCAACAATGCAAGCAGTAGAACTGATGTGCAAGCTAAACCTTCCAAATTTCGTAATTAGCAACCAATTCTAGTGCTTCAAAAGGCATATTCTGACACCCATTTTTCTATGTCAAAAGCAATATCTAATTCGGTGCCTTATAATCTATACCTTTGTGTTGTAACTTATTTACAGGTAAGTTTATTCAGTAGCTGCATTGTATGACTTATGGAACATTTCTGTATATTTTTCATAGCCAGCAATGTCGTGTCCTATATTTTATCAACCAAATAAACATGCTCTGCTATTCTGCATATTTGTTATTTATGCATTCTGAATTTTTATTTGGAAATATTGCATCTAAACACCTGGGTCTTAGAGAATGTTTGTTTATATCCTCAGGATTATATTGAAGATAATGACAGCCTTGTTCTGTTGCATGATCAGATTCATGACTGTGACATTATTTTGTCACAAATAGGATCAATCCTTAGTGGATTCCAGGTATATACTCAACCAGTGTATCCATTACTTCTTCTTCCTTTTTTTTTTTTTTGCATTTCCATGTTTTAGGTTAAATTCCTTCGATTGGTGTAGCTAAATAGATCGTAGGTCTGTTGTTCTGCACAAACGCAAAACAATTGATGGAATGGTGGTGCAGTTTGTTAATGTGTATATACAAAGGGTGTGTTTGTATTTAGTTTGCAGTAGTGTTTTATTTATCTTCAAAGATCATGTGGCTACCAGGTTGTGTTTAGCTATGAAACTTGATGCTACTTTCATGTTCTCTTAAATTGGCCTTTCAATCTCTCTTGGCGTGATAAATTGGTTGGCTTCTTTACATAGTCATACAGGAGGCACATATTCATATATAATCTCCTTAGCATTGTTGTAATCTTTATGATTCCATAGAATTGTCCTAGAATATTGCAAATCACCAACCCAGATGTCACTAAAATATATATTTTTACATTCTATAGATCAAACTACTGCTTTTACCAAGAGAGAAAATGCTCATGTGTTCCTTGTTACTAAAGGAGATCCATTACTAATTGATTTCATCGGTTTTAGTGTTGCTTTACAAGTTGACGATGGTTTATTTACTTTTTACTAAATTCACACATAGATGTTCTATAGCAGCTTTTGCTTAGCTTTTGATTATAACCAAATCTCTGAAAATTAATTTTAATGATTCACTTGGCAGGTCTATATAGGTTTGATAAGCTCGAACTTAGAAGCCTTCAGGAGAAATCCTGGGATATAAGCTTGAAACTGAAGAACCGCAAGGTCAGGGCTGCCTGCATAGCACATACCATATGTCAACATCAATGGTTTCCTGTATTTTCACAAATTAGCTTACAAGTAACATTAATTTTCAGAGCAATTTGATTGATCCTTCCACTAATATCTTGCAAGTGTAACATAAAGTGCACAGTACACTCATGCATTTTAGCCTTTATTATCATTAAATGTGCTGACATGAAGTCTTAAACATGCCCAGTTGGTTGAGACAAAAGCTTGCTGGGTTTGTTGAAGAGATAGTTGCTCCTCCTAGTTTGGTAAATGTTCTTGTTAATGGAGAGGTAACTATCCTAAAAAAGCGCAGATATTTGATGCTATGGTTTTGCATTTTGATTGTTTTACCTCCTGTTTTATCTTGTACACTGCAAGTTGTCAGTTTTCAGGAATGATGACTTGCTATTCTGTTTTTCCCCCCGTATAGTTCATATGAGTTGCTATTCCAGTTTCTTTTGTTAGGTAAATGATGGTTATGCCAGAAGTCTGGAGATCCTTAGTAGAAAGTTGAAATTTGTTCAACACGATCCATTGATTAATGCATCACAAGCTCTGAATGATATTAAGCAAGAATTGGAAAGGCTTCGACAAAAGGCACTGTACAAGGTTACATCATCTCGGTTATTCACTGTTTCCGGTTTTGATGGACGATATGTTTGTTCCCTCTTAATTTCTGCTAATTTAGTTTGGTAGTTAATATGTGATCTGGAGTGATGTTTCATGCCCATCTTTCGCTGCATTTACTATTTCAGATTTCCAGCCATATTATGGAGATTTTCTTTGCTATGAGAAAACCTGGGACTAATATACAGATATTGCAACAAAATTTGCTTCAGAAGCATAGGTATATGCTGTGCAAAACTAATTTCATACATGAAGTAAAATTTTCTCTCCTTACAACAATTATCTTCTAAGGTGTTAACTTCCTATGCGCATGTTCATGAGGAAAATCTTATTCACATTCTTCCCATACTTTGATTTTCTCGTGTCTGCCACACATGATACTTTGATACATAACTCTTCTTAGTTCTTCCTCCTTTTATTTTGCTTGTGTCACCTGCACCATTCTCCCTATAAAAGATTATACTGCCATGCACCAAACCTTTAGTGCATTTGTTGGAGTTAGTTTCATGCTCAGTATCAGTAATGCTTCAAATTTAAACTATACGGTAGTGAAGAAACTATTTCAGTTTATTATATTATTATTGTTCTTTAGGAGGATTGGGAGAACAATTTGACTAGTGAATTCCGAATTTTGTATATGAAAGAGTATTGTTTCTGTTCTGATTGTATCTAGTACACATCTTGCACCATATTTGTTAGCCATATGTTGCATTAACAGATCATTGGATTAAAATAGCATGCTTGCTTTCTTTATTTGTGTTGAGATTCATTCCACTGTTGCAAATGCAATAAAATGCAGCCACTTTCTATAATTTGCTGCATGAAATAATTGTAGCTTACATGGTTTCTTAGGTATCTCGTTCTGTTTCTTAAAGAGCATGGTTCTGAGACGTATGGTGATTTGTGTGCATCATATGTTGATACAATGAATAAGGTAAATCTGTAATTCTGTATGACGTTCTAGTTAGTTTCTTCATGACTAAATCTGTATGAACCGCTGGAATCTGAAAGGGGTTCCAAGAGTGTATGGAGCTATGAGCCTCATTGTTTGAAAGTGATTTAACTAGATGGAGGAAGGATGGGACTTTGCCTTTGATGCTCAAGTTTTGGTGATTTCATTGACTGTACAAAAAATGACTACTTTGGGCATTGGTTTGCATAATGAAAACTGCATTTAGTCTGTTTCACAACATTGAACTAGTTTCTAAGACTCAGGCAGTATGAGTTATGATTCCTTTATCTGGCATCAAGCTCTAGCCATCCTTCCACATAGTGGCCTTATGCTGTTGCACCTTTGTTTCTCCTATGGTATTGATGGAACATTGGAGCTGTCATTTCCGGAAAACTTAAGCACATTGTTACCTAACCTACTAATATGTTTTTACCATCGCCCGAACTGGGTGTCATACAACCTACTAATATGTCATTGTGCAGCCAGTAGTGTACTCGCTACCCATTAGTGATTTGATTCTAAAATTGTAGGTATCCATGAATTTTATATTGATGAGAAAAGCTTATGAATTTAAAATATGACAGAATACTCTGTGTACCTGCTTTTGTGGTGCCCATAGTCATAGTGTCATAGTGACCATCCACTATGAACATAGTAATTGTACTGGATAGTTATGTTCCTGCTGATCTTGATTTAGTTTGTTTTCACCTTCCCCTTTTGCAAACAGGTGCTGAGTACATACTTTCACGTCTATGTAGAAGCATTGGAGAGGTTGAAGCTAGATATTGGTGTACTCAGTGATTTTAGTGGACATGATACCAGTATCATTGATATTATAATAAGAGGAAGAGAGCATCTGAGAAATCATGGTTTCATGTTTGCATTAGGTGAACGTGCAAATATTCTGAAGGTACTCAATTGAACACATCAAACAAGGTGCTTTACTCTGTGAACATTCTTTTCCTGTTCAGAGCAACATGGAAACCTTGACTTCAGATGCAAAATGTTGCATTTTTTTTTTCTCAAACACGCAGGAGAGGTGCACATCATTATATTAAGAAGAAAAAAATGGGATAAGAACCCATACAAGGCACACCCACTCACACTACCATGTCCAAATTAAACAGACTAGCCCTTGACACACAAAGTAGGTGACCTCGACCCAAATTAACTCTCATTCAGCCCCTGGGCAAGGAGGTTATTGGTACCTCGTGCCCCTACCAAGCTCCAATAGAGAAGCTCCTCACTAGCGAGCAAGAAAGCTCTAGCTAGGTGGAGATTAGCAATGTTGCATGTTTTTTGGACCCTAGTCCTCCAAGGTGCATCATTCAGCAATTGCTGCTTTAGTAAGTACTGTTCTATTTAATAATCCTGTTTACCTTACTTTTCAGGAGATTCATCAACCTGGCTTGGTTCCGCATATATCTCAAGTCAACTCACGTAAATACCCATATGAAGTTATTTTCAGGAGCCTTCAGAAGCTTCTGATGGACACCGCAAGCTCTGAGTATCTATCAATTTGACCTACAATCAAGTGAAATAAGTGTTTATGCTAACATTATCAACAGTTTCTATTTTACTTTTCAGGTATCTTTTCATAGAATCATTCTTTGGAGAAGAGTCACTGTTTTATCAAGTTTTCGAAGGTACGTTGTTGTGTTGTTTTATGATTCATTTGTCTTCTCTCCACTGTCTTCAGGGACACCCTTTATTTTGTTAGGGAAAAGATTTGATGTCACTATGCCAACATCTGATATGCCTCATTTACCTTTCAAAAGAATAGATTGGACAACTACAACCATTGCCATGACTGTAGATTGAATGAAACATTATCAGGTCAAGCAAATGTGATTTAAAATTTGTTATGGGTCTGGCTATACCATGGGCATTGCAGGATTAGTTGGGATCTTGTCATAAGCATATTTCCGCTCAGTGTTTTTGGCCAAAAAACTGAGTTGCATGCATCAACCAGTTCAACCAAAAGCTTAAGCTGATGGAGAGAGGTGGACAGTTCACTTATACTCCAACACTTCCCATCATGTGGAGGCCCCCTCAGTCTCAGATGTAGAATAGGAGTGTTCAACAATTATTTTAGTTAATTGTGCATACCAGGATTCGAACTCGAGATCGCCGGCTTTTGATACCATATTGCACCAACCAGTTCAAACTAAAAGCTTAAGTTGATGGGGAGAGTTGAGCAATTCACTGATACTCCAACGCACACAAAGTGTGAAATCCTGAGTGCACAAATAAAAATTGGCAAATCATGTATTTCATTACTATGAGCAGAAAATCCTGAAAGGAGAATAAAAAAAAAATCACCAACCTAGGAGGAAATAGGTGGAATTTTATTAAGAAGGAAACAAGCACCCAAATTGCCTCGAGAGGACTTGAACCTGGGTGAAAGGTGAATCCTTGCTGTGGCTAAAGTCATGATGGTCCCCAAAGTATCATCTATGATGCAGCATCAGCTTCAAATGTTGTGACAAAATCTCATGTTCTCACCGTTGCTTTCAGGACCTTTTGCTGTTATTGATCAACATTTGGATATTACTCTCTCAAATTGTCATGATGCTGTACGCCTCATGCTCATAATCTGCATAACTAGGAAGCACCAGGTAGGAAGGTATAAACACAATGTTTTAATTTTGTAATCAACAAAAGAAAATGTGTTATTTCTGATCACACATACTGTAATTGCACCTAAGTTAATTTCTTAAACCATAAGATTTATCGATCATTTGCTAAACTATTTTTCTTTCTAATATAGCACACTTTGCTTGTAAGCTCACCATATTGTCCCTTTTTTTTTTTCAGTTGGTTATGTGCGACAGACAGCTTCCTTGTCTTGATAACTATTTTGATAAGGTTTGTAAGGAGACACAATTTTGTTTGTGACAAATCACTCAGCCGTCAACTTCCACTTGTTCTGTTTTTTAGTTTCTTATCTTGATCATGACCCTCATATCTGCTTTAGGTTCTGATGTATCTCTGGCCACGTTTCAAGGTAGTGTTTGACATTTATCTTCAAAGCTTATATCAGTGCGATGCACAAACAATATGGATAGATGGTACCCATCCACACCATATTGCAAGGTGCTACGTGGAGTTCACAGCATCCCTTGTTCAACTTAATGCTGAATGCGGAGATGGTCAGGTTTGTTTAATTACATAATGCCACTGCCTTTTTTAATATTGCAAGCAGCTGTATATATACTAAGCTCATATTGATTAAAACATTACTTTTTATATGGTTACTTAAATAGTACCTTGATGACCTACTTACCTATATGTCACTTCTGAAGTTGTTCACTTGGTCATCGTTATGCAAGTAAATTGTCTGTCTGCATTTGTTGGATTTGAAATAGGACTGCTACACAGGTTTTCATAAAAAACATTCATAAAAGTGGACTACAACTGGAAATCTTTATTCAGGAATAGGCAATTATAGTACTTCTCATGCTACTCAATAAAATCAGGTTTGTTGGTGGAAGTTCGGTCAATATACAAGCTGGGTTGGTGGAATATACCACCCAGTGTGCCATTTTCCAATCTGTACATCTTTGCAATGACAAATACTACCTCCAGTTTTTTATACATGACGCTGGTTAGTTCAATAAAAAAAGAGAACTGCTCCAGTGCACCTCTTGGAAAATAGTATGAATCTTAAAGCGAAGCTCTACTCAATTAATTATTTTTTATTTGGGTCCCATATGGCTGAGGCCCTACCCACGTCCAAAACATGCCCAGTCCAACACATTTTTTTTTTTTCATCCTCCTCCCTCCCTTTTCTCTTACGTTCTTTAATTTTTTGGTGTAGAGCAGAGTGGCAGTGGTTAGAAGTAGTTCCCTCCCCTCCCCTTTCTCTTGCGTTCTTTAATTGTTTGCCGAGTCCAACAAAGTCCCAACTGCTTCCTAATCTCATCCTCTGATCCTGTCTGTCACTTGGGTCTTAGGATTAGTTCGCTTTTCATCTCTGAGGGAGCTCCACGTGCAGGCACAGGTTATCCCATGTCAGTTCCATGCGCAGGCTATCGACCGTGGTGACACTCTGCTGAGTGGTATTCACATTCAAACTGGATACCATGGCAATCACCCAAGTTTAGAACACATGAGCTTGAGATGATCATAGTTCTATCACATGGAGCACTCATTCAGCACAATCTGTTGTTGCTTGTATGGAAGAGAGTTGGAAGACCCAGGGCTTTTGATAATGTTTCTTTCCAAAGGATGTAGAGAACCATAAAAATTCACCAAAAGTGCTGACAGGTCATTCTGCACTGGGCCACTTGGTGGAAGCGCCACCATTGTCATCAATAGCTGCCACTGCTGACACATGCTAGACGAGAGGTGATCAGATCCAATCTGCGTTGGGTGCAGATAGAGTTAGGGCCTGGCCCATACGTGACCCAGATGAAATTAATTAATAAAAACGATTAATTAATTAATTGGAATTTGCTTTAAGATTCGTGTGTAGAAGGGTGTATTGGGGCAGTTGGTGAACTTAACCAACGTATTTTATATACAGATTTTTTAACAAGAGTACCAAATTCTGTAAACCAAGGATTAGCTAATCAGTCGGCACCTGGCATGCGACAGCAAGAGGTCGCAGGTTGTGGCCTCTGGTATATCAGGCGCATCTAGTGACGCAGGCAATCTACCACAACGATCTGTCTGGAGTCGTCATGACTCACGACCACCCCTCGTGCTCTTAGCTAGAGGCCCACGGTGGAGCTGTGCTAGGTGCCACTGAGCGCGCTGGCAGAGGGGGGAGGGATGGCACCACAATGGCGCTGGATGGCACACTGCTGCCGCCTAGGGTAGCCTCGGGGAACCAACCAGCGAGGTTGTTTTTACCACGGGTGAAGGTGCTATTGTTGTATGTAGCATTTTTTTTTATAAGGAGCAAACATTATTAACCGCATCTTGCTGTGATAAGGGAGAAGCACTGCCAGAGCACAGAAGAAAGTGCAACCTCTACGTGGCACATGTTTACATGAGCTTGATTTGTACAAGAGAAAGCTGGATTAGAAACAGAGGCTATCCTAGCTTGTCTTGCTCAAATATGCGCTGTGTGATTGGAACTCCTTTGGATCTTGTAGACTTTGTATGAGATTCCAGAGTTGGTGTTGATGAAGTGCTGGGTGAATTGGTGAAAGCTTTGATTGTCTAATCCGGCGGTGTAGAGTGATCTGTTGAATTGAAGAAGGTGACCAGTTGCTGATTATCAGAGGTAGTTGGGAGCCTGTAAGGTTCAGCAGGGACACTAACTTTGCAGCTGAAGTCAATGCCGCTGCCTCGGCCATGAGAACTGATGTTGCATTGCACATTGTGGCCTCAATGAAGATAGACTGAGGTGGCTGCGTCAGGTCTTTACAATGAAAACTCCAAGACCAGCCCACCTAGCGAAGTACTGAGCTCGATCAGGTTCTGTCTCAGCGTCTGAGTAGCATCTCGTCCCTGAAAGTACAGGCATAGAAATCCTATATAGAGGCGGTGCTGGTGTTGTAACCGCGTTACTGGCGACCCTGCATGCATTGTAGCATTGTAGCTCTCTGGTGTGTGTGGGTTTTTAAGGAGTGATTTTCCTCGTATTAATAAAATGATACATAACTCTCCTGCTGTTTCAGAAAAAAACACATTGACAATTGAGAAAACCATTGTCTGGCCAATGTGTCGCAGCGCTCATCTGCTAGCTATCTTCAATATAGCTCTCTTTAATACCAAACTCAAATACAAAATAGAGTTTCTGACCTTTCCCAAGAAAAATGTGGGACAGGGATCAGAAATTCCAGTTCCAGATTCATTCCAAATTGCGATATTGTTCCACAGTTCAGCTTTTGGTTCTGTGAATGCTCTAATTAGGTTGCCAGCTTATATGATACATGATAGTATGATTCATGATTTTTGCAGCTTGATATGAATTTGGAACGCTTGCAGTCAGCTATTGATGTCCTACTTATTAGGCTTTCCCAAACTTTTACAACTACCAAGCTGCAGCACCTTTTTCTTTTGAATAATTATGACATGGCCATCTCTATCCTGAAGGTCTGTCTCCTGTTTCAATTTATAATTCCCATCTTATACTCATTACAATTCTTTTGAATGTTTACTGTACCTTTTCTTTTCTCAGGAAGCTGGCGATGAAGCCAAAAAACTGCAAAGACATTTTGAAGAGAAGTTGGAAACTAACATGATGGCTTTTGTGGTAAAGCAATCCTCTCATGTCTTCAGTATCTGCCATGTACTATTATTGAGCCATGAAAACTAACAGGCTTGTTGCAGCTTTTGGGTTGTGCTGGTTTGGATTGTTTCTAGTGGGATCTAGTATTATTTGTTAAACTTATACTAGGTTGAAACCGATCTCCACTATGACAACGCTGCAATAGGGGGCTAATGACAAGTTTTAGACCGCAAATGGGTAATTTTGAAACTTCACAATATTTCTGATATGTTGACACAATACATATATTGATAACTATAAAATATTTGGTATAGAAAACTAAGTATCTTTATTCACATTATTTATTGTTGGTAACTGGCGGATCACTGCCCATTTATTAAACTTTGGGAATGTGTAAAGATATGCACATTACATTTTGAGATATAATTTCTTAAATCTTAATTGTTCTAAAATTTTTGGATAACATTCCATATGGCGAATGGAAATGAGAACATTAAGATATGATTACAAGATAATATTTGCATCCATTTATTTGGATTTACCAGCGTGCTGAGTTTCTTTCAAGCTCTTCTATGTTTTCCAAACCAAATGCCCAGGAATCAAACCCAGGTGTCAGGAGAGATTAAATAGTCTCCCCACCACAAGAACGCTGGCCTATTTCCAGTTTACTATCGAGATAAACATAAATATTATAGGCTCCTTTTTATGAACTGAAATTATTTCATTGAATCTTTTCAAACAAAGTTTTTCATGTCATCTTTGTTGGAGTACAGGATGATTTGCTCATGGAACATTTTAGTGACTTACTTCGGTTTGTGAGGAGTCATGTTTGTAAGTTGCAGAAAACTTCATGCCAGTTCATGTGAATGGGAATATGCATAAAATGATCATTCTTATCCTCTTTTTAGCGGAAGACCTGGTATCTTACACTGAGGACACCAATATTGCTGATGTCGAGCCAGTTGTGAAGAACTTTGCCATGAAGTGGAGAACTGCTCTAGAGCTCATGCACAATGAAGTCATAACTTCTTGTAGTAACCTTTTGTCTGGGATGGCAATTCTAAAAGCAGCAATGACTCAGTTGCTTAATGACTATAACAGGCTCTCAGAATGTGTGAAAAAAAAAAATCACTGGGGGTCGACTTTGAATAGACATATGGTCTCCATCACCTCTATTTCATATGAAATCAGGAAATACTCAAGAACACTCTAGTTGCTTATCATGGCGTCCAAGAAGTTCTGGACAAAAAGTTAAACGAAAATATCATCATCGAGACTTTTTTAAACCTTCCCACCAGACAAGTGCCACTTGGCATTTTTAGCTTGATTTTAAAAGTAGGTACTGTAAATGGGACAGTTAAAACATCTTCCACTTTATTTTTGTTATTACTGTTATTGATATTTTTTTATGTGCTATATCGCCTACCTCAACTTGCTTGAGACTATTAGGCTTGATTGTTGGTGTTTGTCAATCAGAAGACTATACTCACAGTTGTAACCTACTCATGGTTTCATCTTGGAAAGTGGAAAGTTACTAATTTCCTGATGTGTTAGCTATTGTTTTCCGGAGTTTATTGAATCACTCGAAGCTGGGCAGTATGAGTGAACTGCCGTAATATGGGCCCCATAGAGTGCTTTCTCTGTGTTAGCTTCGTCCTCTAGGTATCAATAGCTATCCTAGAGAGGAATATTATAGCAAGCTTAAACCTGACATTTTGATCGATTGGTTTTGGTTTGCATATCATTGTCAACTATTTACGGTAATTATGCTTTAAAACATCTTTTCCTCTTTATTCCTCTCATAGATGAACGCCTTTGTTTAATCCTGGGTATAGATGTTCTAAATAGGAAAATGTCTTTTCGTGAAATTACTGTGCTTGAAACTGTCCCAGCTGGAAAAAAAACTAATTGCAAAATCTTGTGAGTATTCCAAACTCGTTTGGTATTGACTGAGTGTAATGCAACCAAGAATTTGAAGATTTTCCTTGTCAATTACTTCCTCCGTCCCTAAAAAGATGTCACCGCGTTTCCCGAGAAATAAATGTCGGTAATTTTAATAAATAATAAATATTATCGATTAGTATCATAATTAGTATTATCGGAAAGATCTTTGGATCTAGTTTTTTAATAAAATTATTTAAAGATATAAATGTTGCACGTATTTTTTATAAATTAAGTCAAACTTGTGGCACGCATCCCACGGAGGGAGTATTGTAGATTTGTGGCACGCATCCCATGGAGGGAGTACATCCCACGGAGGGAGTATTGTAGATTTGCATAACTCGCTGTTCCCTGATTGCCGAGTTCATGGATGTTGTCTTGTCAGAAAGGCTAGTTGGGGTGTCCTTTTCTTGCCCCACTGCAGGGTCTGCAGCCGGCCACTGAGGCCTTGTTTAGATCACCCCCCAAATTCCAAGTTCTCTCACTCTCTCTCTCTCTCTCCATCACATCAATTTGTAGCCACATGTATGGAGCATTAAATATAAATAAAAAATAACTAATTGCACAGTTTGGTTTGTAAATCACGAGACGAATCTTTTGAGCCTAGTTGGGCGACGATTGGACAATATTTACCAAATACAAACGAAATGCTATAGGACTTTTCACTCTCTCTCTATCACATCAATTTGTAGCCGTATGTATGGAGCATTAAATATAAATAAAAAAAACTAATTGTACAGTTTGGTTGTAAATCACGAGACGAATCTTTTGAGCCTAGTTGGACCACGATTGGACAATATTTACCAAATACAAACAAAATGCTACAGGATTTTTCGATCTCTCTCCATTCCCAATCTAAACGAGGCCTGAATTGTATCGCTGCTGTCCTCTTCAATCTGCATTCTGCAGAAGACTTTATTATGGCCGGCCGAGGAAGGACACCTTTTTTGGTTTTGGAGAAAAGTTGTTTATTTCTTATTGGAATTGGGCCTCGGTGCATTGTGATATGTGGCCCATATTATGAACCAGCCCAACATTCAATCTCAGAGAAGCGAGTTCCTCCTCTCTCTCAGGAAGAAACCTCTAAACCCTAGGTAGCGGGACCTCTGCGCAGTCCGCTCCTATCCCTGCCATGGCGAAGACGAAGCCCATGGCGGCGGCGGCGGCGGCGGCGGGCGAGAAGAAGAAGAGCAAAGGGAAGAAGAAGGGCAAGAACGGCCCGGCCAAGGTGGCCATGAAGGCTCGCGTTGCGGCGGCGGAGGAGCGGAGCAACCCGTTCGAGGCCATCTGGTCGCGCCGCAAGTTCGACGTGCTCGGCAAGAAGCGCAAGGGGGAGGAGCGACGCGTATCGCGCTCCCGCTCCGAGGCCATCCGCAAGGTAAACAGCTGCTGATTTTCTCAGTTTATTACGGCGCTTCCGCCGGTTGATTTGGTGGCTGATTCCTTTTGCCTCGCTGCAGAGGGAGAACACGCTGCTCAAGGAGTTCGTGGAGAGCGGCAAGTCGTCCGTGTTCCACGACCGGCGTATAGGCGAGAGGGACGACACTTTGCCGGAGTTCGACAAGGCCATCCTTCGCCAGCAACGCGAGCGCTTGGTATGTTGCCCCAAGAGATAGTTCATTAATTGAAGAACCACGCCGACATTTCTAGCATTTCTCCCGACATTGGCATGCTTGGGTGCAAAAGAGGTCAAGCATAAACCGGTATCCTTTATCAACCCATTCTTATATTGGTTTGTACTTTGTAGGCCAAGTTGAAACGTGAAAGCAAGTACAATCTATCTGATGACGATGAAGACGAAACCAATGTTCATAACATGCTCTCAGAAAAGGATGATTTTGATGAGGAGGTGCCTCTCAATGATGGGAGCGACGAGGAAGGTACAACTATTATTGTCTCTCTGGTTGGAATACAATCCTCCCCAGTTCTTGTTATCGTTTTATCCCTGTAGACTAGATCACGCGAGATTGTCTAATGTATATGTGCATCCACATTATGTGCGGTACAATCACGCTGTAAACAGTGGATGCCAGACTGCAGTATGAACTTCTGATATGACATTGTTCTCCAGATTCTTGTTTGGGCCCACTTTGTGTTAGCAATGGGAGTAGAACAGAAGTTATTTTGATGTGGATGTATAAATCTGGTGTTAGTACTCATGACACTTCATTAACTAGTGATTGTACTTATCCCTTTGCATTGCGGAAAGCATTTGCTGGATTTAATTATGCCGTTTTGAGCTTTTTACCTCAATGTAGGACAGAATAAGAATGGTGATAATATTACTGCATTATAAAGAATTGTAATACATATCAGTTCATGTTATTGTTTCTGTGTTGTTCATTTTGCTTTTAATCTTTATACTTCCAGGTAAAATGGTCCTCTCAAAGAAGCGCTTATCTCTCCAAAGTGATGACCATCCCTCAGTGAGTGATCTGCCACAAGAAACACATGTGAGTTTCATAGCCATAGTGAGAAATTGAGATAAATGCAATCATATGGTCCGTATGAGGTGACCTGATTCTAGTTATTTTGTGTTAGCAGGGGCAGAAGAGCAAGAAGGAAGTTATGATGGAGATCATTTCAAAGAGTAAATTTTATAAGGTGGGTATCATGTGTGACCTAACTCTTCTCTCAATAAGCCCTGATAGTGTTACCTAGAACATCTTTCACATTAGTATACCTAAGGGTTCATTCTTGGTTTGTCCTTTTGGCTTCCGCTTACATCAACTATTGTTCTGAAGCTTCAACGATACTTAGGTAATTGGTTTAGAACATATTGATTTTCAAACTTTCAACAGCTGCTTACTTCATTGTGTTCAACTCTTGGTACTTCAGTACTTTTGCTTTTTCACAAATTTTTGAGATGTATCCCAACATTTTTGACTTCTTCCTATACTAAAATCTCAATGTGTTGACTGCTTTGTATGCCTTGTCTTTCCTAACACTCACAATGCTGCTGAGCATGCACCCATGAATGGTAATAAGTGATAGCATACTTATTTTAACAAATTATGTGCTATCTTTCTGCTGCGTCTGATCACATTTTCTGCAGTCCACTGATGCTCAGCACTACCTGATTTTTCACATATAATACTTTGTTCTGTCTTCAATCTTTTAGAGTGCATATTTCTTGGAATTTGGAAATTCTTAGTGCCGTCATATAACTTTAGCAGAATTTGCTCTGTTGATGCAGGCCCAAAAGGCCAAGGAGAGGGAAGAGGATGAACATCTTGTGGACAAGTTAGACAGTGATTTTGCATCATTGGCCCAGACACAGGCGTTATTGTCCTTAACTGAGTCGGCTAAGGTCAAGGTGAACAAAAATGATTCAAGTTCTGGCTTGATCGGGAAGGAGGTTTTTAACAAGGTGATCCTTTTTTTTTGATCGCCAGTAACCAAAATACTGTCCATTTCTTTTGAGAGCTTTCTATTAGAACATATAGTATCAGGAGTTGTATATTAACAAGGTGATGCATGTGGTATGGTTAATCAGTGGCTTTGCAGGATGTGCATGCCCACTTTGCTGTTCCTCCTTTTTCACAAATTTTAGTTGTTAGTCATGGACAAGCTTCATGTTTGACATGATGGAGTAGCACACTCTAGTTCATGATACTAAAGCTGTATCTATTTTGTTATCTTAATGCATGTCAGGCAAAGTCAGATGCATATGAAAAACTGGTGAAAGAAATGGTGATGGATCAACGTGCTCGGCCATCTGATAGAACTAAAACCCCAGAGGAAATAGCACAAGAAGAGAAAGAACGTCTTGAGAAGTTGGAGGTTTGTTCGATATTACTTTAGCACTGGACTTATTATTTAAAGCTTCTCTCTTCCCATATGTTACATACAGTTTTAGTAAAGTTTCTTATCTGAATTGTTCTAGTGTGAGTACCTTATGGCGATCCAAAATTTGATATGATTATTATGTTTAAGCTTGTAATCCCCTACATGTCCAATTTTTTTTTTTTTTTTCTGGAGCGATGAAATACTGATACTGAATTGTCTTGAACTCTTGATACTGGTCTTCCTTGTAGGAGGAGCGCCAAAAAAGAATGCTTGGAACTGCTGATTCGTCTGATGAGGATGATGACAACGAGGACGATAAGCACATGAAGCTAGGTAACTCAAAACCTATATCTGGAGATGATCTTGGTGATTCCTTCTCTTTGGATGAGTCAATAGGAAAGAAAAAGGGCTGGGTTGATGAAATCTATGAAAGGGAAGGTAGAAAGATTGGTGATGATGCAGCAGCATCCGATGATGGAGAAAGCGATGATGAAAATGTTGGTGATGATGGGGCTGATGATGAAGAAGATTCTGAAGAGGACTCCAGTGACAATGACTTTGGTAACATGTCTGCTAGAGATTGGGAGCAAAGTGATGATGATGAGGTTGATGTAGGAGACGGCGAAATGGAGGATTTCAAAGAGAAGGGGCAAGAGATCCATGGCAAAGTGGTGAACAGTGATGCACACAATTTGAAAGGAGAATCTAATGTGAAACCGCAAGTCAAGGATGGCAGTATTCCTTTTGTTATTGATGCACCAAACGACCTGAAAGATCTATCCTCTTTGCTAGATGGTCGTTCAGAAGCCGAAATAATTGAGATTATTAGTCGAATACGTACTTGCAATTCAATAAGGCTTGCAGCTGAAAACCGAAGGAAAATGCAGGTAAGTAACAGTTGAACTCCGTATGATATCACATTTACTTCCAACAAACATATCCTTTTCACAACTTGTTCTCTAATATTCAGATCCCTTTGGCAGGTTTTCTATGGTGTTCTTCTGCAGTACTTTGCAGTTTTGGCTACCCAAAGTCCAGTGAAGTTCAGAATAATTGACACCCTTGTTAAGCCATTAATTGAGATGAGTGGAGAAACTCCATATTTTGCTGCCATCTGTGCAAGAGAGCGACTTATTCATACACGTACCCGTCTATGTGAAGATATTAAGGTTCCAGGTCTGTGAGATAATAAATGACATGGTTTACTAGAAATTGATTTTGTTATGATTAATGTGCTTTTTTACCATGCCGCCTCCTTTAAATATTATTTCCAGGAAAGAGCAGCTGGCCAAATTTGAAGACATTGCTTCTGCTGAGATTATGGTCTCTTATTTTTCCCTGCTCTGACTTCCGCCATGTAGTTGCAACTCCATTGCTTCTACTTATGTGTGAATATCTGATGCGGTGCCCTATACAATCTGGTCGAGATGTTGCTGTTGGTTCTTTCTTGTGTTCAATGGTGCTTGTGGTATGCTTTTGAACTTTTCCTGTGTTTTAGTTTCTTTTCAGAATGTGTAATGATTATTGTAAGTTCTTCAAGATTTTTACCCAACTGATTAATGGATATTTTGAGCTTAGAAACTTCAGTTTCTTTTCAGAATGTTTAATGATTGTTATAAGTTCTTCAAGAGTTTTGCCCAACTGATTAATGGATATTTTGAACTTAGAAACTGTAGCTGAATCTTCCTTTCAACTTTCATACAGTACCCAAGGAGGACCTTAACTAGCCCAGAAGTGATTAATCACTTTCCAATGCCTCCTTTCTTATATTGACTGTGTATGTATACTAGTTTTTCCATATCTTATTCTGACAGTAGTGTATACTTGTTTCTTTCCAAATTTTACATCTGTAGGTTACTAAAGAATCTAAGAAGTTCTGCCCTGAAGCAATTGGTTTTCTGCAATCTCTTTTGGTAACATCTCTTAAAGGAAAAGTGGGAACTCATCTGCACAATCAGGTGATTACTAATTCAGACATTGATCATATTTTTGGCTAATTGATTGATATTAAGCAAAATATCATCTTGGTTATAGATTAACGATCAATTTATGGAGCTCAAGACTTTAAAACCATGGCTAAATATCCATGATCAAGTGCATGAGGTGAATCCAGTGAATATCCTAGAAATAGTTGGCATGGATCCTGACGCCCCTTATTTCTCATCTGATAACTTTAAGTAAGTATATGGTTGTAGTGGCTTCATGATTGTTCATAGTGGTTCTCTTTTTTGTTGTCTTACAGTCAGTATATTTTCTGGCAGGGCTAGTATACTTTTATCTGTGGCAGAATGTTTAAGAGGTTTTGTTATTATACATGAAGGGCTATGCTCTTTCCCAGAAATTTTCCTTCCAATATCCTCTTTGCTGCAAGAAATTTTGGAGAGATCTGAGTTGCCTGGCTTGTTACAAGACATTTTCCATGAAATCATTGACCTGGTTAAAAAGAGAAGTGATGAACAACATGCTTCAAGAGAGCCCCTCCGAATGCGGAAGAAGAAACCTGAACCAATCAAGCAATTGAATCCCAAATTCGAAGAGAAGTATGTATTTTTTGGTATTATATGTTTTCAGTATACACCATTCTGTCCTGTTTTGTTCTCAACTTCTCATGGGTCTATGTTGGTCTAATGTAGAAAAATGTTTAACTTCTTTTAATCAATTTACTTCTGTTTTCTGCAGCTACATCAAGGGTCTTGATTATGATCCTGACCGAGAAAGGGCACAAATGAAAAAGCTGAGGAAGCGTGTCAAGAGTGAGATGAAGGGGGCAAAGCGTGAGCTGCAAAAGGATAATTATTTCCTGTCTGCTGTGAAGGAGAAAGAGAGGAGGAAGCGAGATGAAGAGAGAGCTGAGATGTATGGAAAAGCCATGGCTTTCCTTCAAGAACAGGAAAGTGCTTTCAAATCTGGACAACTGGGGAAAGGAAAGGGCAGGAAAAGGAGGCGGTGATACTCTATATTTCAGGAGCAGTTTGGCCAGTGTAAATATACGGCTTATGGTGCCCCTTGCCACTTAATTTCTTCATCCTCGTCATGCGGTACTGGAGGTGGATCTAGTTGACTAGATGCTTACTGTATTGTGAGCTGCTTAATTCAACTTAAGTTTTTCCTGACTACAAAAGCAGCAGGTCAAAGATATCACTCTTTAGTCTTATGGAACATTCCCACCTGCTTAAAGCTTTGCCCAGAACACTGCAATGCCACAAACACTTTACAGGGGCTTCTCCTTGGTAAACTACCACACTTGGCAAAGGCTTTATTTCTCCTGTAATGTGGAGTTGCTCTTCCTAAGCACAGTGAAGAGTTTTTGTTGTCTCCATTTTTCTTGCACTCTATGACATGTTAGCCTTAGCCCTGTGGGTATGGCAGTTTTGGACACAGCTTTATACTAGAAAAATCATTGCTATTACTGTTCTATACTACCTCGTTTAAAATTATCGCTTTAGTTTTGTTCCAAGCCGAACATATCTGACTTTGACCAAGTTATAGAAAAATATATTAACATGTACCATATTAATTAAATGCACTAACAAATTGCATTGAATGATATATTTCTGATGAATCTTATTTGCTCTGGTAGATGTTTGTTTAGTTTATAATGAACTTGGTAAAAGAGAAGTGTAACTTAAAAGCATATTTTTCTCTTTGGGAATGGGGATTAACGAACAAAAAAGTGGTCCAGGAGAAGAATGACACAGATAGAGATGTATTGGAAAAAGAAATGTACTTTAGAAAGTGTGAATAACAACCAATTTGAGACGAATGTAAGAGTCTAGAATGATAATTGCTAGAAGGATCTCATCTCTCAGTTTACAGAGCTTTCATGTGTTAGTAATAGTGCAAACATGTTTCATCTCTATGAAAGTACTTTTATCATCTATTTGTTTATACTATGCCATATCAGCCTATTTGATACCATGAAACGCTCTGGAAACTCCTACTATGGGACGGAGAGAGTACAATTTTGGAATGGAGGGAACAGTAGATTACCGGTATCCAAAGTAGACTGCTTTTGCACTTGTGTTATTGTGCATGAAAGGTTAATTCTGGGTTTCTTACGTGTGGAGAGCACAACATGGTTCCAATCGTGCTCATGCCGCATGCCTCTTGCCTACTTCTGCCAAACTACTTTACAGGACATGGCACTTCACCGTCGTTGGGACAAATCCACTGGATCCCTTGTGAGTATGATGTGCTTCCAATGGCACGTTTGCGCGGGCTCCAATGCTGCTTTGCTGTTCAACAATGTTATGCAGCTGAGCGCTGAAACTGAAAGCCTCCACTTCTGGCCTAGTTCTGACCCCGATGTGCATTATTGGTGTTTCTGATGCCCTTGTGCATCAGAAGTCACCGATCGAAAGCACAAATTTGTGTTATGGGGCCAATCATCACAGGTGCCAAAACAGCACTATTGATGGGCATTGAGAGGCCTTAGATTGTGACCAAATATTCTGAACCAATTCTTGTGCTGCCTATTTCTAGATTCTTTTTTTGAACGTAAACCTATTTTTAGATTCTTATTTCTGCTAAAGCCACACTTATGGCTCTCCACTGAACTTCCAGTTTCAGGCACAGGCCAGGCCACAGGCCAGGCCGCCAAACCTCTAGCTAGGCAATGTTGATAGAGCAGGGCGCGACGTCACCGCCTCATCATTGGGCGATTGTAGTTCGCATACCGGAGATTATGATAGATGACAGGATGATAGACCAGCCACAGAAGCTCGATCTCATGTTGATGCAGTTTTGTC